>MU777975.1:58544-88544 GCA_026770625.1 Nicotiana glauca
ATTTTGTAATTTTTCGAGACGTGGGCCCGGGGCTCGGGTTTTGCCAATTTCCAGATTCTTGATATTTTTCGATTGTTTTCGAGTGGGTGTTGTTCCCTTAGCATAATGTAATGTATTCGCTCTGATTTTGGTTAGATTCGACGCGCGTCGAGGCCAATTTGAGGGGCAAGGGCGTCGTGAGCAAGGAATTTCACCGGTTCGAGGTGAGTAATACCTGTAAATGATATCCTGAGGGTTTGAAACCCCGGATTTGCACATCATAGTGCTGTATTGAGGTGACTTGCACACCGGATATGAGCGTGGGGTAGAGCACCGTTGGGGATTGTGACTTGGTCCATCCCGGTTTTGATTTTACCGCGTAATTGCCTGAAATTTATTTGTTATCACTGTTATTTGGGCTGATTGCCGTACTTGGGCTTCGTGCCAACTATTTGAACCCTTCGGGAATTATTTTCACTGTCTCCCTCACTATTTTGACTTATTACTTGAACTCAGTCATACTATTCCTCCACTACTTTACAACTCAGCCACTTTCACTCATATTGAGTCTTAAATAATAATTTTAATGATAATTTGAGCTGAGGACTACTGTTTTAATAGTGCCCGAGGGGCTTGTGATGATATTCTGACTGAGTGCGGTCGAGGGCCGGATGTGAGGATACACGGAGGGATGTGAGGATTATATACGGATCGGACTGCACGCTGCAGCAGTATATTATATATGGATCGGACTGCACGCCGCAGTAGTATATTATATATAGATCGGACTGCACGCCGCAGTAGTATATTATATATGGATTGGACTGCACGCCGCAGTAGTATATTATATAGATCGGATTGCACGCGCAGTAGTATATTATATGGATCGGACTGCACGCCGCAGTATGTATATATTGGATCGGACTGCACGCCGCAGTGATATATAGCGCTTGGGCTGTAGGAGCCCCTCCGGAGTCTGCACACCCACAGTGAGCGCGGGTACCCATAAGGATCGGGCTGCACACCGCAGCGATATATGGATCGGGCTGCGCACCGCAGCGGTTATTATGTGATACTGTTTCTGAGAGTGATTTGAGAGAGAGAGCCCGAGGGTCTGAGAGTATTGTGGAGAATGAGCCCGAGGGGCTGGTTTAGTTTGAGATATTGCCCGAGAGGCGAGCTTTTATGTGCTCATTTTGCATGTTTCTTGCCTTTTACCTGTTATACTGTGGTATTTGTGCCCGAGGGGCGGATTTTCTGTGCTAATCAGCACTAACTACTTTGAAACCGTTTTCATAATTATTGAAAGGACCATTTTAGAAAAGGATTTGAACGGAGCCAAAACATTTCTAAAGATTTCACTGATTTCAGTATTTTCTCATAAATTGTATCTGGCTTCTGTATAGCATGTTGGTTGCCTTACGTGATTTCTGGCTGCTCAGTTATTATTTATTTTTATTACTCACTGAGTTGTAGTACTCACTTTACTTCCTGCACCTTGCGTGCAGATGCAGGTATTGTCCCCCAGTAACGGGTTTTGAGCTGGTCGAGGGTATTGCTATTGTAGCTGAGGAAGGTGACTGCCAGCGTTCGCGGCACCCGACTTATCTTTTGGATTCCAAATTTCATTTTATATATATTTGGCCCTGTAGTTGTGTTCTTACTTCTTAGATACTCGTGACTTGTGACACCCCGATTTTGCTTCATTTGGGTTTTTGCTTCTGCTAATTATTAATAATATATCATATTTGGACTTCTTATTTATGTTAATTATTGTTGAA
This sequence comes from Nicotiana glauca, assembly GCA_026770625.1. NCBI lineage: Eukaryota > Viridiplantae > Streptophyta > Magnoliopsida > Solanales > Solanaceae > Nicotiana > Nicotiana glauca. The sequence goes on from MU777975.1 coordinate 60,305, forward strand.
AAAGTTGTTTAAGAATGGTTGGATGGCCTTGTCTTCACGAGAAGCGCCATCACGATCGGAACGGGGTTTGGGTCGTGATACATATGCTTCTCGTCAGTTGAATCCCTATGAGAAGTACCACCCCGTTCATAATTTGGAGTTGGCTTCCATAGTTCACGCGTTGAAGATTTGGAGGAATTACTTTATGGAGTATCTTATGAGGTATTCACTGATCATCGCAGTCTTCAGTATTTGTTTAAGAAAAGGATCTTAATTTGAGGCAGCGGAGGTAGTTGGAGTTTCTTAAAGATTATGACATCACTATATTGTACCATCCGGGTAAGGCCAATGTGGTGGCCGATGCTTTGAGCCGAAAGGCAGTGAGTATGGGGAGTTTGGCATATATTCCAGTTGGGAAGAGACCTCTTGCGGTTGATGTTCAGTCTTTAGCCAATCGGCTCGTGAGATTGGATATTTCAGAGCCCAGTCGGGTGTTGGCTTGTGTGGTTTCTCGGTCTTCCCTATATGAGCGCATCAGAGAGCGCCAGTATGATGATCCACATTTGTTCATCCTTAGAGATAGAGTTCACCTTGATGATGCCAAAGATGTGACCATTGGGGATGATAGGGTATTGAGGATGCAGAGCCGGATTTGTGTTCCCAATGTGGATGGGCTTCGGGAGTTGATTCTGGAGGAGGCCCATAGCTCATGGTATTCTATTCATCTAGGAGTCGCTAAGATGTACCGGGATCTTAGACAACACTATTGCTGGCGGATAATGAAGAAAGATGTTGTGGGATTTTTAGCTCAGTGTCTCATATGTCAGCAGGTGAAATATGAGCATCAAAGACCGGGTGGCTTGCTGCAGCAGATGGTTATTCCTGAGTGGAAGTGGAAGAGGATCACTATGGATTTTGTAGTTATACTCCCTCGGACTTTGAAGAAGTTCGATGCTATTTGGGTGATTGTGGATAGTCTAACCAAGTCCGCGCACTTTATTCCTATCTGTACTACTTATTATTCAGAACGGATGGTAGAGATATATATTCGGGAGATTGTTAGGTTGCATGGTGTCCCAGTTTCTATCATATCAGATCGGGGCACTCAGTTTACTTCCTAGTTTTGGAAGTCTGTTCAGCGAGAGTTGGGTACTCAGGTACAGTTGAGCACAACTTTTCACCCCCTGATGGACGGGCAGTCCGAGCACACCATTTAGATATTGGAGAATATGTTACGCGCTTGTGTTATTGATTTCAGAGGGTCATGGGATCAGTTTCTACCGCTTACGGGGTTTGCTTATAACAACATCTACCAGTCGAGTATTCAGATGGATCCATATGAGGCTTTGTACAGGAGGCGGTGTAGATTTCTAGTTGGTTGGTTCGAGCCCGGTGAGGCTAGGCTCGGCTATTGGGGACATATTTGGTTCAGGATGCTTTGGTAAGGTGAAGGTAATTTAGGAGGGACTTCGTACAGCGCAGTCAAGGCAAAAGAGTTATGCTGACAGGAAGGTTCGAGATGTGTCTTACATGGTTGGTGAGAAGGTCCTGTTGAAGGTTTCACCCACGAAGGGTGTTATGAGATTCGAAAAAAAGGGAAGCTGAGTCCGCGGTTTATTGGGCCTTTTGAGGTACTTCAGAGGATTGGAGAGGTGGCTTATGAGCTTGCTTTTCCACCCAGCTTGTCGAGTGTGCATCCGGTTTTCCATGTTTCTATGCTTCGGAAGTATATTAGAGATCTGTCCCATGTCCTGGATTTAAGCATGGTTCAGTTGGAGGGTGATTTGACTTACGATGTGGAGCCAACACCTATTTTGGAGCGTCAGGTTTGGAAATTGAGATCAAAGGATATAACTTTAGTAAAGGTGCAGTGGAGAGGTCGGCCCGTAGAGGAGGCCACCTAGGAGACCGAGCGGGAGATGCGTAGCAGATATCCTCACCTATTTGAGGCTTCAGGTATGTTTCTTGACTCGTTCGAGGACGAACGTTTGTTTTAGTTGGGAGGATGTGGTGACCCGACCGGTTGTCTCATGAGTTACCGGTCTGTTTCCCCTATTTCTTTTACTATTTGCTTTGTTCATCTGTGTTTTAAGGTATCAGGTTGGTTAGATTGAATCCGGATTGGTTTTGGTGAAGTTGGAGACACTTAGTCTCTTTTAAGAAGGCTTAAGTTGGAAAAGTCAACCAGATGTTGATCTATGTGTTAGAGGGATCGGATGTGAGTTCCGTTGGTTCGATTATCTTGGGAGGTGATTTGTGACTTAGGAGCATGATCGGAATGGGTTTTGGAGGTGTAGAGAAGATTCAGGCTTGAATTGGCGAAGTTGAGATTTTGGTGATTTCCGGTTGATAGGAGAGATTTTGATATAGGGATCGGAATGGAATTCCGAGAGTTTCAGTAGCTTCGTTACGTCATTTAGGATGTGTGTGTAAAATTTTAGGTCATTTGGAGGTGGTTTGGTTAGGTTTTTAATCAAAAGCGTATTTTGGAAGAATTTAGGAACTTAGGCTTGAATTCGAAGTGATTTGGTAGATTTGATGTTGTTTGAGCTGTTTTGATGATTGGAACAAGTTTGAATAAGGTATTGGGTTATGTTTGTGCTTTTGGTTGAGGTCCCGGGGGCCTCGGGGTGAATTCAGATGGTTAACGGAGAGATTGGTGAATTGTTGCAGCAGCTGATATTGCTGCTTCTAGTGTTTTTGCACATGCGGTTTGGGGATCGCAGGTGTGGTGTCGCACGTGCGGAAGTGAAGGCACATATGCGGTTTTAGGAGTTGGGGTCAGGAATCGTAGATGCGGTATGGGAACCGCACCTGCGGAGTCGCAGATGCGATAAATGGTCCGCAGATGCGGTTTGGGCTGGTTTAATGAGTTTTCGTAGAAACAGATGGATTGACCACATATGCAGTACCGCAGAAACGGACAGATGCAGAAATGCCTGGGTAGAAGGTATATATTTCATGCTTCGTAATTTTTTAAGGGTTTAACCATTTTTTAACTCGGAATTGGGTGCTTTGGGCTATTTTGAGGAGAGAAATCAAAGAGACTTCATTAAGGTAAGGATTTTGGACTTAAAACACATTTATATGGTAGAATTTCATGAATCAAAGTTGTAATTAGGAGGATTAAAGGGTTAAAAATGGAGGTTTAGGGCTTGAGTTTAAGAGGCCTTTAATTGGGGATTTGAGGGGTCATTTGGACTCCGATTTTTGTGTTCTTGGCATGTATGAACTCGTGAGAAGATGAGGAATATAGTGATATGGAAATTTTTGAGTTTCAAGAAGTGGACCCGGGGCTCGGGTTTTGCTAATTTCGGTATTGCTATGTTTTTTGATTGTTTTCGCTTGGGTTTGTTCCCTTAGCATATTGTGACGTTCTCGTTCTGATTTTGGATAGATTCGATGCACGTGAAGGCCAATTCAAACAGAAAAGTCATCGCGAGCTAGGGACTTAGCCGGTTCAAGGTGAGTAATGATGGTAAATGATTTTTTGAGGGTTTGAAACCCCGGATTGTACATTGTAGTACTATACTGAGGTGTGGCACACGCTCAATAACGAGCGTGGGGTCGTGCACTATTAGGGATTTGGACTTGGTCAGTCTCGATTGATGATTTTACCGCATATTTAATTGAAAACTATTTGTTATCATTGTTATTTGGGCTTCATGCCAACTATTTGGACCCTTCGGGGCTTTTATTTAATATTTCCTAACTGTTTTGACTTATAATTTGAACTCAATCATGTTAAATTCTACCGTTTTACTACTTAGTCATTTTTACTCAGTTTTGAGATTTAAATGATTTTTGGGCCGAGAAACACTATTTTACTATTGCCCGAGGGGCTTGTGATGATTTTTGACTGAGTAAGGCTGAGGGCCTATATTGTGAGGAGATACTGGTACTGATTGGAGGTCGAGAGCCTGAGGTATGTACGCCACGAGGTGGCTTGATTGATATGAGTCTGAGGGCCTAGATTTGATGCCACGAGATGGCTTGTTATTGCGCTTGGGCCGTAAGGGGCCCCTCTAGGAGTCTGCACACCCCCAGTGAGCGCGGATACCCATTGTGATGTGAGTTTGATCCCGAGGGGCTGTTACTATTGTGAGATGTTTCCCGAGGGGCGGGTGTGGTGTTATTGTGCCCGAGGGGTAAATTCCTATTTGTTTACGTTATCATAATTAACTGTCAATTTCTTGTTTCACTGATTTAAAGAGTATTTTCCTTGATTTGTACTGATTTGTACTTAAGTTAACTGATTTATACTGCTTCATTATAGACTGTCATATGCTTTACGTGTTTTCTTGCTTTTAGTCATTATTTATATTCGTTACTCACTGAGTTTGAGTACTCACTTTACTCCTTGCACCCCGTGTGCAGATTCAGGCGTAGCTGGTTCTGCTCCGGAGTGTTGATTTGCTCCAGTTCCAGGCGGGCTTATTCGGAGATTACGTGGTAGCTGTTGAGGTCCGCAGCCCCTTGTCTCTACTCTTCTATCATTACTATTTCTTACAAAAACTTGTAGTAGTTTATGACTTTAGTAGACTGTACTGTGAATTGTAGATGCTCTTGATTTGTGACACCCTGGTTAGGGTTGTGTTGGGTTGGATTTTCGCATTTTTCTTGATATTTCCGCTATTCAAAATTATTAAATCATGTTTAGACTATTTTGTGCTGTTTAACTGATTTAAAAGATGAATTTGATTAAACTGGCTGGCCTTGTCTTCACGAGAGGCGCCATCACGATCGAGTTCGGGGTTAGGGTCGTGAAATTCTTAGTATTCAATTATCGCACACTAGTTTGATTATGTTTTGTAGTCTTTATTAGATTCTTATTATTCGATTATCGTCAAAGACGTCTCAATAAACTCGTGGCCTAAAGCTAAATTTTAATAAGGGATCTTGATTTTTTTCTTCTTTTGTCTATGGTATAGTTATCTTGCAAAATATAATGTTAATATTACATTGGTTTCTTTTTTTCTTTCTTTATCTTACAAAATATAATATTAAAATTTACATTGGTAAGAAAATTCAAGTTAGTTATAGGTTAGCCATGTATTTACAATTTATTACCTTGGATCTTATTGTAAAAATGTTATTTATTAATATGAAGATCTGAGTATCTTAATTTAAAGTTTTAAAATATTACTATTGTTAAAAAATAAATAGTCTTTCTTTCCATTTTTATAAGGATTTTGTACTTTTATTTTTCTTTTTTCTATAAACTTCAATATTGTCTAAGTGAAAATAAGATAGTAAATCAATAACTAAAAATATTTTTGGGATCCCAAAATTTGGGGGGTCTAATGCAAAGGCTTTATTAGCCTTCCCTTGAGCCACTCATGATTATCGTATATTAGTTTAAAGGTGTGTTGTTGTCTTTGTTTGATGTGTATCCGATTTTACTATTGTATTATGGTTGTGTTTTGACTTTTTATTTTGTGGTCAAAATAAAAAGAATTTTATTTAACCAATTGTATATATGTACATCCGCTAGTTCTGTTTGGACTCTAGAACTAGCCACCTCTGTACCTATCTATCTATGAAGCGTCTCTAACTGTGAGAGCTTATATATATGCTATTCTTAGCTACGATAACTAATTCAACACTATAATATCTTCCTCCCGTTCTTGTAGTTCCGTCCTCGAGTGTGCAATTAGAGTACAATTTCTCTAAGTGTGTGACCACTCTCATGTTTAGAGAGGAAAGTTATACTAGAGAAATTTGTGATATAGAAGTAGTTTGCTGAAAGAAGTTAAGAGTTTGATTAACATTTTCAAGGTGATCAACAAGTGTTCCGTATCATTGTAAGTCAGATAATGATATCATTATAAGTCAATTAGAACTAAGGGTGGCATGTGAGCCGGTCCAGACACGGGATCGGCTCGGGACCGCGGACCATGTGGCATTCTAAGCCTAAATGGGCCTTAACCGGTTAGAACCGGAACCGTGTGGGATGGGCCGGTCCTTCACAAAAAGACTGCAAGACAGGGACCGTTTGATACCGGGACCAGACCGGTCCTTGGCGGGCCTAAACGGTCCCAACGGTCACAAATTTTAAAAAAAAAAATCTTCTAGTTTGGGCATTTAAAACCTATCCATTTGGTCTGCCAAAATAGCCGTTGGCTATTTACAAATAGCTTTAACACCCCCCGCCCTCCCCCAACTTTATTTTAACTCCAAACTTTTTATAATTATACTTTTTTTATTTTTAACTATAATTATCCCCTCATTCTTTAATTTTAAATCATCAATCTCTCTCTAATTTTCTTCTGTAATTGCTACTATTGCTTACTTTATTGGTAATTCATGAAAAAATTGTGAAGTTGGTGAATTGAAGTCTTTAACGATAATCTGTTTTGAATAAGTTGATCGTCAATTCGATAAACTCGTTCTAAATCTTAATTTTTAATATTATAATTTTGTTTGTTTTATTTATTTTCTATTATTTAATTAACTAAGATGGCTTCCTTAAAAAGAATTGTGGTAAAACTAAGGGAAAATCCAAGAGTGGCGAATCAAGTGACCAATCTGTTCGTCCTCCACTGCCCCCCGGCTCCCCGATCCAAGCCCCATACCCATCCTACACCTGCTATTCTTGTTAGCGATAATAGTTTATTATATTTTACTGCGAGGATGTAATGATCCGACTGGTCTTTGTGAGAATCTGCACTCTGCTCAGTGATTTAGAACCAAAGTCTATATTTTTAAGATTTTAGAGCCTCATTCTAGCTTTCTTGATTTGCATGCGCAGTCCGGGTATTGACTCGGGAGGCTTATATGTTAAAAATTAAAAAAACTGATAAAAACAAGATTTTTTGCTTAAAAAGTTAATTTTAGTTGATTCGGTCAACTTTTTGCTTAAATGAACCCCGGACCCATATTTTGATGGTTCCGGTGGGTCTGTATTAAAATATGAGATCCGGACGTATGCGCGGAATCGAATTCCAAGGTCTCTAGCTTGAGTTATAAATTTTATTGAAAAATTAAAAGTCTGAAAAAACTAATATTTTTAAAAATTGATTGAATGTTTGGCATTGTTGATACCGGGTTCATATTTTGGTTCCAGATCTCGATACAGTTCCAGTATAATATTTTTGACTTATCTATGAAATTTGGAGGGAAACGGAGTCGGTTTGACTTGATTAGGACGTCCGGTGGTAAAAATAGAGATTTCAAAGCTTTCTTGAAAATTTCATTTGATTTGGTGTTCAATTCATAGTTCTAGATGTTATTTTGTTGATTTGATCACGCGAACAAGTTCGTATGATATGTTTAGACTGGTGTGAACTTTTGGTTTGGAGTCCCGAGGGGCTTGGGTGTATTTTTGGATCATTAGTTGAGAGACTAGTAAAGTTAAGAAATTTGGGAGTTTGACCATTGTCAATATCGGGTTAAGACGGCCTCTTTTCAGTGTTTTGAGTGCACATGCATGCCCGTAGCGTGTTTTATGATTGAAATTCATATATGGTTTGTGTCCGGGAGGTTCCGAATGAGTTTCGAGGTGGTTTCGGATCATTTCAGAGAAGTTTGGATTTTGCAGGTTTCGGATGCGACACTGTTCATTCGCAATTGCTAACCTTTTACGGCATGCTAAAATACTGTTCATCTGCAATTGGCAACCATTTATGGCAATTGTGAATACACTATTCATTAGCAAATGAAAAGTTTTGTTCGCAAATGTGATACCTACAGCTGAACAAAAGATGACTTAGACGGGATTTTTTATTCATTTCTCAAATTTTCAAAACCTAAACCACAAGAGGTGATTTTCCCAAGAATTTTTCTTCCCCAAATCATTGGTAAGTGAACTTAAACTAATTTCTTTCAATCTTTCACTGCTTTTTCACAAGATTCAACCAAAAATGTAAGGTTTTCATGATGAAATTGGGGATTTTGGGGTAGAAACTAGGGATTTGATAAATTGGGGATTTAGACCTCAAATTGATGTCGGATTCCAAAACCAATTATAAATTCAGGCTCGGGGGTGAATGGGTAATCAGGGTTTGATCCGAATTTTGGGTTTGGTCCAAGCAGGCCCGAGTGTTGACTTTTTCAAAAACGACCAAAATTGAATTATTTGCAATCGTGGGTAGTCCACCCTTATTACTCCTCAATATATCACCCTTATTCCTCCCGTTGCAGTGTGCAACCCGATCCCACCAACCTACCATTATTAATTCTATTGCGGCGCGCAACTCTATCCCACCAGACAATCACATCTCACCCTTATTCTGCTCAATATATCACCCTTATTCCTCATGTTGCGGTGTGCCATCCTATCCCACCATATCAGTACCAATCACATAGTAAGAACAAGTATTTCACAATTGACTCAATTATTTCTACAAGACCAAACAAAACTTACCATGATACACCGATAAACCAACTTAAACCAATAATGTAACACAATGAAACTACGAAATAGTTACTACCTTGATTAAAGAAAATAACATCTAACAAGAAGCAAATAGACATGGAAGCACCAATAAGCATGTAGCAGTTAAGACAGGAAAACAATATATTAGGAACGGGAAAGGGAACAGGCTAAACTGATAATTTGGTGGCGCATAGGTACTCGTCACCTCACCTATACGCCACGCACATGGATTTTCACAAAGAAATCAAGTCGGGATCCCTAACTCCTCAAGTCAAAGTTAGAAACAACACTTACCTCAATCCAATGGCCAACTCAAAACTCAATTACCGCTTTTTCTCTAGATTCCACCTTCAAACCACTCGTATCTAGTCATAATTAACTTAATAACATCAAATATCGCTAAAGAAATCGATTCCAATGCATAATTATAAGTTTTCCAACATTTTCCCCAAAAATCAAAAACCAACCCGGGGCCGTGTGGTCAAAACCTGAAATTCGAACCAAAACCCGATTACCCATTCACCCCCGAGCCCGAATATACAATTGGTTTTGAAATCCGACCTCAATTTGAGGTCTAAATCCCAATATTCCTAAGTTCTACCCAAGAATCCCTAATTCCACCATGCAAAGCCCTAGATTATAGGATGAAATCTTGTAAAAAGAAGTAAAAGATTGAAAGAAATAGGCTAAGAATCATTTACCTATGATTTTGGGAAGAACTAGCCTTACGAAAATCGCCTCTTGAGGTTTAGGTTTGAAAAATGGGAGAGTCAATGAAAAACCCCATCTAAGTATAAAATTATCAGCTGTAGAAGTCGTATTTGCGTCCTGAGCTTCACAGAAGCTCGCAAATGCGAACTCCTCGCATTTCTGCTGCCATCGCAAATGTGAAGTCCCAGTCGCAAATATGAACCTGGACTTCCACAAGTCTGGCCTTTTCTTCGCAATTGTGAACTACCAAATCCCCTCCCCTTATCCGCAAATGCGAACATTTTTTGCAAATGCGAGGCTTACATTTGCGAGTCAGACCTCGTAATTGCGAAGTCTGCAGACCTGAAGCATAACAACAATTTTTCTTAAGTCCAAATCACTTTGTAGCCTATCCAAAACTCACCCGAGCCCTCGAAGCTACAAACCAAACATGCACACAAGTCTTAAAACATCGTACGAACTTGTTTGTGTGATCAAATTGCAAAATAACACCTAGAACTACGAGCACCAAATTGTATGAAATTTTCAAAAAAGTTTCAAAACTTCTATTTTCTCAACTCAAGGTTCGAATCACGTCAAATCAGTTCCGTTTCTCACCAAACTTCACAAATAAGGTTTAAATATCATAATGGACCTGTATCGGGTTTTGGAACCAAAATACGGGCCCGATACCGATGAGATCACATATTAACCAAGTTCTTAAAACCATTATAATTTCAGTCTTACAATTTTCATCAAAAATTCATTACTCGGACTTGGGACCTTCGAATCCGATTCTGGGCATACGCCCAAGTCCCATATTTTACTACGGGCCCACCATGACCTTCAAAATATGATTCCGGGTTTGTTTACCCAAAACGTTGACCGAAGTCAACAAAAATCAACTTTTTAGGCCAAAATTATTATTTCGTCAATTTTTCAGATAAAAGATTTTTGGATACACGCCTAAACTGCACACGTAAATCGATGAGGAATAAAATGAGGTTTTGAAGACCTCGAAACACGGAATCGAGTTCTAAAACATAAAATGACCCTTTGGGTCATCACGTTCTCTACATCTAAAGCAACCGTTCGTCCTCGAACGAACATAAAAAGGTACCTGAGCCGGTGAAAAGATATGGATATCTGCTCCGCATATCGGACTCGAACTCCTAGGTAGCTATCTCAACAAGTTGACCTATCTATTGAACACGTACCGAAGGATAACTCTTCTATCTAAAATAACGAACCTATCAGTCTAAAATAGCTACCGGCTCCTCCTCGTGAGTCAAATCATTGTCCAACTGGACAGTGCTAAAATCTAATCGGCTCCTCCTCGTGAGTCAAATCATTGTCCAACTGGACAGTGCTGAAATCTAACACGTGCGATGGATCGCCATGGTACTTCTGAAGCATGGACACATGAAACACGGGATGTACAACTGATAAGCCTGGGGGCAACGCAAGTCTGTAGGCCACCTCTCCCACTCGATCAAGGATCTCAAAAGGCCCGATAAACCTAGGGATTAACTTTCCCTTCTTTCCAAACCGCATCACACCCTTCATGGGTGACACCCGAAGCAACACTCTCTCTCCAACCATGAATGCCACATCACGAACCTTACGGTTGGCATAACTCTTTTGCCTTGACTGAGTTGTACGAAGTCTATCATGAATGATCTTAACCTTATCCAAGGCATCCTGCACTGAGTCTGTACCCAACAATCGAGCCTCTCCCGGCTCAAACCACCCAACCGGCGATCGACACCATCTACCATATAATGCCTCATAGGGAGCCATCTGGATACTTAACTCATAGCTATCGTTGTAGGAAAACTCCGCTAACGACAAGAATTGATCCGAAGAACCTCCAAAGTCAATAACACAGGCGCAGATCATATCCTCCAAGATCTGAATAGTACGCACGAACTGTCCGTTTGTATGAGGATGAAATGTTATGCTCAACTTGACCTGCATACCCAACTCACGATATACTGCCCACCAAAAATACGAGGTAAACTATGTACCTCAATTAGAAATAATAGACACAAGCACACCATGAAGACGAACGATCTCATGGATATAGATCTCTGCCAACCGTTCTAAATAATAGGAAACTACCATAAGAATGAAATGCGATGACTTGGTCAGTCTATCCACAATAACCCAAACTACGTCGAACTTCCCCTGAGTCCATGGGAGTCCAACAATGAAATCCATAGTGAGCTCCCACTTCCACTCAGGAATATCTATCTTCTGAAGCAAACCACCAGGTCTCTGATACTCGTACTTTACTTGCTGACAATTCAAACACCGAGCTACATATGCAACAATATCCTTTTTCATCCTCCTCCACCAATAATGTTTCTGCAAGTCCTGATACATCTTAGCAGCGCCTGGATGAATAGAATACCGGAAACTGTGAGCCTCCTATAGAATAGTCTCACGAAGCCCATCCACATTAGCCACACAAACATGACCTTGCATCCTCAATACTCCATCATCTCCAACCGCAACTTGCTTGGCATCATCGATGTCGTGCTGTGTCCCTATGGACAAGTAAATGAGAGTCATAATACTGCTACTCCTTGTTACGCTCAAACAAGAAAGACCGAGCGAATGTACAAGCAAGAACACAGCTGGGCTCAGAAACATCCGACCTCACGAATTGATTGGCCCAATCCTGAACACCCAAAGCAAGCGGTCTCTCATCGACTGGAATATATGCAAGGCTACCCATAGTAGCCAACTTTCTACTCAAGGCATCGACCACTACATTGGCCTTCACGGGATGATGTATCATAGTCTTTCAATAGCTCCAACCACCTTCTTTGCCTCAGATTGAGCTTCTTCTACTTGAACAAATATTTCAACTCTTATGATCCATGAACACCTCACACGACATGCCATATAAATAGTGCCTCCAAACCTTCAATGCGTGAACAATGGAGGCTAGCTTCAAGTCATGAACTGGATAATTCTTCTCGTGAATCTTCAATTGTCGCGAAGCATATGCAATAACTTTGCCACCCTACATCGACACCGCACCAAGTCTAATACGAGATGCGTCACAATATACTATATAGGGCCTTGAACCTGCGGGCAACACTAACACTGGAGCCATAGTCAAAGATGTCTTGAGCTTCTGAAAGCTCGCCCCACACTCGTCCGACCACCTGAGCGAGTCACCCTTTTGGGTCAACCTGGTCATTGATCTGCTATAGATGAAAACCCCTCCACACACTGACGGTAATAACCTGCCAAACCTAACAAACTCCAGATCTTTGTAGCTGATGTAGGTCTAGGCCAATCCTTGACTACCTCAATCTTCTTAGTGTCCACCTGAATACACTCTAATTATACAACGTGACCCAAGAAAACAAATAAACTCAAACAAAACTCACATTTCAAAAACTTAGCATATAACTGGTTGTCTCTTAGAGTCTGAAGAAAGATCCGAAGATGTTGCTCATGCTCTTCTCGGCTGCAGGATTAGATCAAAATATCATCAATAAAAACAATCACGAAGGAATCCAGATAGGGCTTGAACACCTAGTTCATCAAATCCATAAATGTTGTTGGGGCATTTGTCAACCCAAATGGCATCACTAAAAACTCATAATACCTATATCGAGTCTGAAAAGCTGTCTTAGAGACATCGGATGCCCTAATCTTTAACTGATGGTAGCCAGACCTCAAATCAACCTTTGTAAACACCTTAGCACCCTGAAGCTGACGAAATAAGTCATCAATCATCGCCAATGGATACCTGTTTTTTATGGTGACCTTGTTCAATTGCCGATAATCTCTGCACTTCCTCATCGACCTATCCTTCTTCTTTACAAACAACACCGGCGCACCCCAGGGCGAGACACTAGGTCTAATAAATCACTCATCAATAAAATCTTGTAACTGCTCCTTCAATTCTTTCAATTCTAGCGGGGCCATATGGTACGGCGGAATAGAAATAGACTGAGTGCCCAAAGACAAATCAATGCAAAAGTCAATATCCTTGTCGGGTGGCATCCCCGGTAGGTCTGTAGGAAATACCTTTGGGAACTCCCGAACAACTGCATAGAATCCATAGAAGTATCCTCCGTAATAGAATCACAAACATGAGCCAAATATGCCAAACACCCCTTCTCGACCATACCTCGGGCCTTCATATAAGAGATAACCCTGCTGGTAGAATGACCATGAGTCCCTCTCCACTCTACTCGAGGAAACCCCAGCAATGCTAAGGTCACGATCTTGGAATGATAATCTAATATAGCATCATAAGGTGACAACCAATCCATCCCCAAAATGACATCAAAATCAACCATATCGAGAAGTAAGAGATCTGTGCTAGTTTCAAGACCCCCAATAATAACCACACACAAACTATATACACGATCTACAATAATAAAATCCCCCACCGGTATGGACACATACATGGGAGAAATCAAAGAATCACAAGGCACAACCAAATATGGAGCAAAATAAGATGACACATAGGAGTATGTAGACCCTGGATCAAATAGAACTAAAGCATCTCTACTGCAAACTGAAACAGAACCTGTGATAAGAGCATCGGATGACTCAACCTCACGCTTGGACGAGAAAACATAACATCTGGGTTAGGGCCCACCACTCTGAACCATATCCCTAGGACGACCTCCTACTAGCTGGCCTCTACCTCTAGCGGCCTAGCCTCAACCTCTAACGGCCTAACCTCCACCTCTAGTGGGATGACCCCTACCTCTGGATCCCTCACCCCTACCTCTACCTGGCTGAGCAGGCGGTGCCATGATCATGGTACAAGAACCATGCTGCTATGACTGAACACCTACTAATCTTGGACAGGTCCTCCAGATATGCCCATACTCACCACACTTTGAATATTTATCCTGATACAACGGCTGAGGAAAATGAGACTGACCCTGACGCACCGGCAGACAGTGATAATAACTCTAAAGAGGATGCGCTCTAATAGGAGCTGGTGGTGCACTATAAGCTGGCTGCCCTGAAGGAGGTATATAAGGACCACGCCCCCCTGAAGCTCCATAAGATATTTGAAGTGCTGAATGAAACAGCCTGGGAGGATGGACTCTACCAAAAGTACCCTAGCCTCCAGATGAGACCCCACTGTATCCATCGGAAAGAAGATTCCTCTTGTCAGACCCCTGACCACTTCCCTGAGCTAAAACCATCTTAACTCATCTAGCCACATTGGCTGCATCCTGGAAAAAAATCTCACTCCCTGTCTCCTTAGCCATCTGCAATCTGATAGGCTGAGCAAGTCCCTCAATAAACCACCTCACCTCCTCTCTCCCGGTGGGAAGTATAAGAAGATCATGATGGGTCCAGATCCACATATCTAGTCTCGTACTAAGTGACGGTCATAGAACCATGCTGAAGGCGCTCGAACTACCTCTGATAGTCCTCTCTCTGAGTGATAGAAAGATAATTCTCCAAAAATAACTAAGAGAACTAGTCCCAAGTGAGAGCTGGTGACCCAGCTGGTCTGGCCAAACAATAATCCCTCCACCATTTCTTGGCGGAACCCGACAGACGAAAGGTAGCAAACTCGACCCTATTGGTCTTCACTGTCCCCATGTTCCATAATACCTCGTGACAACTATCCAAATTTTCATGGGGATCCTCTGAAGATGTACCGCCATAGGTAGTGGTGAAAAGCTTGGTAAACTTATCCAATATGCACAAGGCCTCAGAAGACATAGCTGATCCATCATCAGTTTGTGCTACAATACCCGGCAGAACTACCCCAACTGGCTGAGTTGCTAGAGTCTAAAACTGGGAGCCAACTACTCCGGAGTGTGAGTAGAGGGAGTCTGTGCTCCTCCCCCAACCCGAGAGGCAGCTGGTGCTACAGGAAATATGCTGGCCTGAGTAACACCCTCTATAAGGCCTACTAGACGGACCAAAGCATCCTGTTGTACCGGGATAGCGATAAACCCCTATGGAACCTCAGTTGTCCCTACTAGAACGGTTTAGGCTAGAGCCTACTCATCAAACTCTACCTGACACTCCACCATTGGTGCTTCTACTCGAGCTCTCGGTTGAGCCCTGCCCCTGCCTCAGCCTCTAGAATAGCCTCAGCCCCGTCCTCTACCCCTTATAGGAGCTGTCATTGGGGGCTCGGGTTGCTGATCAGCTGATAAAGCGGTACGTGTTCTCGCCATCTGCGAAGGAACAAGAGTAGAGAGTTCAATTAGCATTGAAAGATCAAATCGCTCGACAGAGAAGAATAGAAGTGAAATTGTTCCTAACTCTGTAGCCTCTGGGCGATAAGCACAGATGTCTCTGTACCAATCCCTCAGACTCTACTAAGCTTGTTCGTGAACTGTGAGACCTAGGGAACCTAGTGCTCTATACCATCTTGTCATGACCCTAATTTCCCACTGCCGGGACCGTGATGGCGCCTAACATCACACTCACTAGGCAAGCCAACGTTAGAGTTCTATTCACCTATCTCATTCATATTTTATAAGTTAAAATTTAACAAAAACTAAATCAAACTAAAATAAAGGCGGAAGTACATAATTAACCGGTTATCTATATACTATTAACAATACTGAAACTGTTACACCCAGAAACTGGTGTCACAATCCACGAACATACTGGTCTAAAGAAATTACATCTGTCTCTAAATAAAAGAAAGCAGGAAAAGATAAATGTAGGAGGGACGCCGGGGCCTACGGATGATAGCAGGACTACCTTGGGTCTCCTAGATGATGTATCTGCAACCGACCTCTCAATCAGCCACTACCAGCTCCAAAATCTGCACAAAAAGTGCAAAGTGCAGTATCAGTACAACTGACCCCATGTAATGGTAAGCGTCGAACCTAACCTCGACAAGGTAGTGACGAGGCTACGGTGGGGAATTTATAATATAACCTGCATATAGTATATAATAAAGCAAAAAGTAAATACGGTACGAAATGGAACAGTAACTTGCACCAAAAATAAATACGGAATCCAATTATCTTGCCAATACTCAACTATAACATATCCTTAAAAGAGTTACAACACTACAAAAATAAATCACAGTAGAAGAAGAATACATAAATAACAAAATAATGCGGCGCGCATCCCGATCCCACCATATAATGAGTAACAATACAAATATTCACCCTTATTACTCTTGTTGCGGCGTGCAACCCAATCCCACCAATCCACCCTTATTACTCCTCAATATATCACCCTTATTCCTCTTGTTGCAGCGTGCAACCCGATCCCACCGATCCATCCTTATTACTCATGTTGTGGCGCGCAACCCGATCCCACCAGACAATCATATTTCACCTTTATTCCTTCTTAATATATCACCCTTATTCCTCATGTTTGTAATGACCCGGCCGGTCGTTTTGAATAAGTACAACCTCATCTCCCCATATACTGCTAAATTCATGCTTCACGGTTCTTAAGTAACTTGCCGGGGAAATTGGTTCGGGTTCGAAAAGGTTTTGAAAGGAATTGAGACACTTAGTCTCCAAGAAGAGAGCTTAAGTTGAATTAAATAGACCGAAAGGAGAAATATGAGTAAACGAATCCGGAATTAATTTTGGATGATTCCAATAGCTATGTATGGTAATTTTGGATTTAGGATCATTCCCGGAAAATTATTTGGAAGTTCGTAGTTTAATTAGGCTTGAAATAGAGAAAATGAGAAGCTGAAGTTTGGAAATTTGACCGAGGGGTTGAATTTTTGATATCGAGATCAAAATCTGACGCAAGAATTTGGAATAGCTCCATTATGTCATTTATGACCTATGTGCAAAATTTGGGGACAATCGGACTTGATTTGATAGGTTTCGGCATTATTTGTGGAATTTGAAATTTCTATGTTCTTAAGCTTGAATCCGAAGTTAATTTGGTGTTTTGATATTGTTTGGAGTGATTCGAAAGCTCGACTAGGTGTTAATGATGTTATGTGAGGTGTTGGTATATTTGGGTCGACTAGGTATAGTTTTGTTTTCGGGTGAGTTTTGAGCGAGTATAGACATTCCGGAACTTAGAAAATGGATGGGGGCAGAAGTTTTAGTGTTGGTCACGGTGGTTCAGTGCTGGGCGTGGAAAATGGACCGCGGTCCGCGGTCATGAAGATCCGCAGGTCGTCGATCCAACTTTGGAAGCTCATATCTTTTAATCTAAAAGGAATTTGGGGATGATTCAAAAATGAACATTGTATATCTTTGAATCCACTTTTCATAAAAATATTATAATAGGCATTTGGACATCTGTAGCAAAAGTTATGGCCAAAATACTAAAGCCTGTCACTGCCATGGTCGTTTTTGTGCGGTCCGCAGAGGTGGGAATCCGTGGGGTACTCTATAAATACGAGGTTTTGGGTTTTATTTGATATTTTGTCCTAGAGAGCTCAGATTTGGCGATTCTTCGAGGACTTTTCAAGAAATTCATCGGGTTAAGTGATTCTAACACAGATTTAGCTAGAGTACATGAATCTATCATTGAATTCATCGTTTGATTCGTGATTTGGGGTGAAAAATTAGAGAAACTTCTAAAATGAATTTTTGAGATCCGAAGAACAATCCGATGTAGGAATTTGATAAAATTGGTATGGTTGAACTCATATTGGAATGGGTGTTCGAATTTCATGAAAATTAAGTCGGGTTCTGAGAGGCGGGTCTCACGTTAACTTTTGGTTGACTTTTTAATGTGAATTTTTAAGTCAATATTTTATTATCTGAAATTGTTTCCGATGTATTTTAATGAATTTATATAATTAATTTGGATAGATTTGAGTCTCTCGGAGGTCAATTCAAGCAAGAAGGCTATTTTGAAATATCGGTGTAACTTCAAAGAGGTAAGTGTTTGATCTAACCTTAGCTTGAGGGATTAGGAGTTGAGTCTTACTTGTTATGTGCTAATTGTGAGTACGACGTATAGGCATGGTGACGAGTATCAATACGTTGATGTCTAGCATGACCGTGAGTCTTATAATGTGAACTTCATGATTATGTTGAATAACCTATGCTTTAAAGATGATTTCTACTTGTTGTGGAAAGTTAATGAAGTAATTGTGATTCTTGAACATTGAGGAGCAATGACTCAAGTTATATTATGAATTTGTGAAAGAAAGTGGGTTTATTGAACCTTGGAGCGTTGGCTCAAGTTACAATACGAATTTTGAAAGTTTATGAGATGATCACACACTTTGGAGCATTGGCTCAAGCATTAGAGTAAGTTATGAAATGAAAGTGGAAGAAAGAGAAAGAGGTATAAATTGTTCCCTTGCCGGGAAGTTGATATTATTGATTATTGTTCCCTTATCGGGATTTAATTGTTTGATTGTTGTTCCCTTGCCGGTATTCTTATTTTATTCTTGTCTATCCCCTCACCCCATTGTTTGTGATTGTTGTTTAGGTGAGGGAGAGTGATAAAGCATGAAGAGCGATGTTGTGCATTGTTGTTTGTGAGGAAAGAGTGTAAAGCACGAAGGGTGATGCCGTGTATGATTATGATGAGAAAAAGTAA
Organism: Nicotiana glauca; assembly: GCA_026770625.1. Taxonomy (NCBI): domain Eukaryota; kingdom Viridiplantae; phylum Streptophyta; class Magnoliopsida; order Solanales; family Solanaceae; genus Nicotiana; species Nicotiana glauca. The sequence goes on from MU777975.1 coordinate 78,852, forward strand.
AGCACGAAGGGTGATGTTATGCCGCACTATGTACCATTCCGTGCCTATTATATTGATTTTATGGTATGGATGAGAGTAAAAGCACGAAGGGTGATGCCGTGTATGATTATGATGAGAAAATATAAAGCACGAAGGGTGATGTTGTGCCGCACGATGTACCGTTCCGTGCCTATTATATTGATTTTATGGTAAGGATGAGAGTAAAAGCACGAAGGGTGATGCCGTGCAGTTTATATTGATTCTTATGGTAAGGACGAGAGTAAAATCATGAAAGGTGATGTCGTGCACTTGTTACTTGATTTTATTTCGATGTTATAGATTCCCTTACCATAATTGCATTGTGTTTGTTGCTTGGGTGAGAAAGAGTGTAAAGCACGAAGGGTGATGTCGTATATTTTTTTTGTGAGAGAGTGTTAACGCACGAAGGGTGATGCCGCCTCTCGTAAAGACAAGGCCAGCCGACACTTACTCAAATTCAGTTCCAACAGCTTAATAAATCAATAAGTCATTTATAAGGATGAATAATCCAATCCTTTAAGCAGTCAACAATACAATTTTATAAACATTGCGGAATAAAAACCCAACTAAGCCCGACATTGGGGTGTCACTAGTCATGAGCATCTATTAAAGTATAAATACAACTACAAGGTCTGAAATATAAAAAAACAGGACTGATGAACGAAAAGGGAGAAAAGCAGTGTTGCGAACGCTGACTGCCACCTCGCTAAACTCCGATAACCCTGCCTCCAATCAGCCAAAACCCTCTACCGGTTGTATAAATACCTGCATCTGCATACAAGGTGCAGGGAGTAAAGTGAGTACTCCAACTCAGTGAGTAATAAAGGTAAATAACAACTGAGTAATAAGAAATCACGTAAAGCATATCAACATGCTATATAGAGGCAGCATAAAACCATTTAAGAAAAATAATGAAACTGTGAAATCTCTTAAAACATCTTACCTCAGTTCAAACTTCATTTGAAATGACTTTTCAACAGTTATGCAATTAAATGCAAATTAGTTAGTGCAGATGAGCACAGAAATTCGCCCCTCGGGCACAAATATCATAGTTTAACCAGTAAAATGACAAGTAAAATATGAAAAATGAACACATAAAGGTTCGCTCCTCGGGCAATATCTCAGAATAGTACCAGCCCCTTGGGCTCACTCTCAGAATAGTATCAGCCCCTCGGGCTCACTCTCATAACAATGGATACTCACGCTCACTGTGGGTGTTCAGACTCCGGAGGGGCCCCTTACGGCCCAAGCTCTATATCAAGCCACCTTGTGGCATCATCACTCGGCACTCGGCCTCCCATCACTCGTCACTCGTCACTCGGCCTCACATCACTCAAGCCACTGCGTGGCATATAAAGTATCTCAGGCCCTCGGCCTCATATCACTCAACATATCTTCACATATGGCCCTCGGCCTCACTCGGTCCGAAAATCATCACAAGCCCCTCGGGCATTAGTAAAACAGTAGTTCTCGGCCCAAAACATCATTTAGAAATATCATTTGAGATTCAAATCTGAGTAAAAGTGGCTGAGTTTGTAAAACAGTAGATACCAACAGGACTGAGTTCAAGTAATAATTCATTACAGTGAGGAAATAGTGATAAACACCCCCGAAGGGTTCAAATAGTTGGCACGAAGCCCAAATATAGCAATCGGCCCAATTTATGATGATAACAATAAATTTCAGTCAAATACGCGGTAAAAATCATCGATCGGGATGGACTAAGCCACAATCCCCAATGGTGCTCTACCCCACGCTCGCTATCCGGCGTGCAAGTCACCTCAATATAGCCCTACAATGTGCTAATCCAGGGTTTCAGACCCTTAGAATATCATTTACAATCATTGCTCACCTCGAACCGGCTACTTCTTTAACTCGCGACGCCTTTGCCCCTCGAATTAGCCTCCACACGCGTCGAATCTGACCAAAACCACAACGAATATGTCACAATAGGCTAAGGGAACAGAACCCAATTGAAAAACATCAAAAATCTCGAAATTTGCAAAACCCAAGCCCCAGGCCCACTTCTCAAAACGCAGAAATTTTAACATCATTAGACTCCTTATCTCCCCACGAGTTTATACATATCAAAAACACAAGAATTGGGGTCCAAGTGACCCTTCAAATCCTCAATTTTTGCTCTATTAAGTTCAAGCCCTAAACTACCATTTTTAGTCCATGATTTCTTAAATTTTCAGTCTAAATTCCTAAAATAACACCATAGGATTGTGTTTTGAGTCCAAAAATCCATACCTTATCGAAGCTCCTTGAAATCCCTCTTCAAAATCGCCCACAATTCTCTAAGTTCGAAGTTAGAAATGATGAACCCTTCAAAATTCGCGAAGAAGCACTTAAATACCTTCTGCTCAGTCATAACCGCTTATGCGGTCCTACCTCCACATCTGCGGAATTCCTTAAGTCCAACCTGACCGCATCTGCGCTCCTATAGCCGCGTCTGCGGCTCCGCAGGTGTGGTCCCCTATTCGCATCTGCGGTCCCAGCATATCCCTTGCCTTTCTGCTTCTGCGACTTCCACCCCGCATCTACGACACCGCACTTGTGGTTCCCAAGCTGCAGGTGCGAAAATACCATCAACAACAAAAACCTGAAATTGCCCAAGTTTAAAAATCTTCCTGTTAGCCATACAAAATCACCCCGAGGCCCCCGGGACCTCATCCAAAAGCACCAACACCTCCTAAAATCTCATTCAAACTTGTTCCAATCATCAAAACACTTCAAACAACACCAAAACCATCAAATTACATCGAATTCAAAGCCTAAGTTCTTTCAAAACTTCCGAAACACGCATTCGATCAAAAACCCAACCAAATCATCTCCGAATAACCTGAATTTTTGCACACACATCTCAAATCACATAACAAAGCTAAAGCAACTCTCGGAATTCCATTCCGACCCTCGGATCAAAATCTCACCTATCAATCGGAAATCGCCAAAATACTAACTTCGCCAATTCAAGCCTAATTCTACACCGGACATCCAAAATCACTTCCGATCACACTCCTAAGTCACAAATCATCTCCCGAAGCTAAGCAAACCATCAGAACTCACATCCAAACCATCTAACATATAAGTCAACACCCGGCTGACTTTTCCAAATTAAGCCTTCTTAAAAGATACTAAGTGTCTCATTTCTTACCAAATCCTCTCGGAACACAAACTAATCAACTTGATCACATGAAACACGGATAACAAAGCATAAAGAAACAGATATGGGGAAAACGGAACGGTAACTCATGAGATGACTGGTCGGGTCATCACATCCTCCCCAACTTAAACAAACGTTCGTCCTCGAACATGCCCAGAGTTGTCCCAAAAGCCAAACAATCGCTCAGTAACCTTGCCATACATATACCCGGGGTGGATCCCACATCACCCTATCTCATATAGGTCCGACAACACATTGTAACTGAAATTTTGCAATCCAACCTAGCCCATAAATCATAGAACCACATTTCCACTTTTGAAATATTCCACACGATCAGAATCCCACATTTATACTGTGAATAAGCCCGAACAAGTTGTAACAACCCATACATGCAACCTCAGGTGCAATTACATAATGGACCACATAACTCAAACGCATGTAGTGATAACTTCTAATCACAGTAGCTGCACACAACACCCGAATACCGATAGAAAAACTCTTATCAACTAAAGTCTCACCCAAACACTTTCATATAGTGCCAGTGATAACTAAAGCACACAGTAAGCCATAACCATTTCTTAGATCAACCATTCATGGAGTCACTTCTCCTTTGGTAAGGACCATAGCAAATTTCTAAGCCTAACATCGATATTATCCTTTCAAAACACCGGAATCGAATTCGTTTGTATTCATTAATGATACCAACGATATCCTCTAATCCAACACACCACTCTGGTGACATGACACATCAACATAGGTCTAAGACACAACTTGCTTAATACACGCACCAATAAGCAATGGTCCGAACATACTCAATTCATGAAAATGACTCAATTGAAATAGTTGTACCTCAAGCTCGCCAGTACCATCACAACACAAGGCTGAGAACATGTCTCACATCATAGAAATAGAACACATGAATCTAACTCGCAAGGTCATACCTCCACATAACTTCGCTGCATCACGACCCTGTCCAGACACTAGTTCACATGAGACACCCCAAGTCACCATACTTGAAATTGACAACCACGCACAATTCAACGTCAGAAACTAAAGCAAATCATTACACCCACGGTGACACAAGGAACACACACCATACAATCCCGATAGGACATAACCGATACACCATTCATCGAGCAACACCCAATTACTCTTCCCGCTCGACTTCCACTATAAACCCCAATAGAACCGCACCATACGGCTACCACAGAAAGGGAAAATACTTCAAAGAAGAGAGTCGCTTTGCAAGTTCCACAAGTAACACCCCAACGATATGCTATGAGCTCATCAATCATAGTGGAACCAAGATACATGAATAGAATAATAATAACTAGCTCTTTTATAGCTCACATTGACATCAACTTCACGAGCAACTTAGTTGCCAATAACATAATCCATCTGGCATGGTCACAGACCTCCAGTCCAAGCATATCATATAGGAGTAATCCAACAAGTACACATGTATATGCTAAATGAAATAAGATTCTCATGCTCCTGGACTGGCATAAATAACACTCTATATTGTAGGCATGAGCAAACTGTGCTATCACAACTCAAATCGGCAAATTAACACAGAATTAGTAATTACCAAGTTTGTTCTAGAAATTAGCATCTTGGAAATATCAAGTATAGTCCAGATGGTTCTCAACAAAGTTACGAATACGAGAAACATTATACCCTTAAGCTCAATATCCCACTCTAGGCATATCATAGCCTACACATCTTCCGAGCATAATATTGGCTCGGTGCTTGCACACAGTATCAAACCTCACATATATTCGCGCTTACAGTGCATAGTTATCATCGTCAATTAGCTCGACTAGTGCATCCAATGAGTTTAGATAAAACACTCACCTCAAACATGCCACAATCCCGAAATAGTATATTTTTGAGAATTCCCCGTCTCCAAATTCATATATCACATAAATCACCGTAACGGATCACAACCTCAACACTCAAATGACTAACACATCCCTCAAGTACGATCATCCCATGATAATTATTTTCAAAATTTTTCTAGGCTACATAGCAAAATCGGAATATTGGTGGTCGATCAACCAAGTGAGTGTTGTAATACCAATAAACATTTGTTAGTTAAAATATAATGCGCATCCTTCTCAGGTCTTACCGAGCAGTTATAACATTTATCTAAATATCTGAAACTGACTATTCCATCCAGAATTCATGACCTTCCCTTTAAGAATAAACTGCCACCTTGCACATGAAAATATTAAGCATGTACCATACACCACGTCTATCATGCCATCTTGTTGCAAACACAAAATATCATTAGAATTTCTGTGCTATAGGAAAATTTCATTTCGGGCAGTTAGAAATCTTCTATTTGCTCCCATCTAGGAGTTCACAATATACAATATGTTCCCCATACAGGTAGAAGATATCCGGCTCGAACTATGGTAAAAACAATCAAGAAAACTTTCAAATCTGCTCGCACATAACCAAGTTATCAAAACGGAATTCATCTGGCCTGACCAGGCCATGTAGGTCACCAACCCAATAAAATTGCCACAAAACATCTGTAAATCATCACCACATCATTAGTACACTAAGACCCTATCGTATCCATTACCATACCGAATTACTTTCACATTTATTTGTTTCCTTGTTAGTACACCATTATCCTTAACTAAAACTTGCCCTACAAACTTTAACGTGAAGCCACAATGTCTAAGGCTCATAAGCCATTGAATATTCTTTTAAATATTCCCGCAAGCACCACGTTCGAAATACTTACCCTGAAAAGACATTCTACGAATTCTGAACCGTTACCTACACCTTCCTGATAATGCCACATAGAAGCCCATAATTGATATAGAAAATCCACAAATCTTGACACCCTCCAAATGCAAACCTCAATTTCTAGTAACAAAATACAACCTGAAATTCCCCAATTATTACATGAAAAATTTTGAGCACATTAGAACCATTCCTGAGAGTCATCCACTCTAATCAAATCGCAATTTAACCTGATCAACAGAACCGAACAACCAGTGCCTCATTGGCACTTCTGACACTACGACATATAGCCTTACCTTAGTCAAAAATTTCCTTTATTCAAACCATCCTCGGGCTCAATCTCCGCAACCCAGAACTGATTCGCCAGCACACCTCAAATCGAAACCGACATAGAACATAACTGTGCAATCAGCTAATCAATAACAACTCCCCAACTTGGCTCGAAGCCATATATCAAAACACATACCATAACTCATAACTCTTATACTCTATTGATTCCATAATACCATAGTGAGATTAAACTCAAATCCCTTATAAGCCTGTGAAAACATAGATCACCTAGAATTTAACTCTTCTTCAATTCTCGCATTCACTTTCGCAACAGATACACCCACTCTCTAAGCGAGAGTTCAACACGTATATTTCACTTGTAAATGAGATCTTCTAACATACAACATAGGGATCACACAACTTCGGAACACTCCGCAGGAGATAACCCACCTGTTTCGCCTCAAACTAATATTTTTGTATACCTTCCACTGTCATACACATTACACGGTCACTTAATCTTCCTAAGTCTAAACTCATACCGCAACATGAAATTTACTTCACTCCCCACTAGGAGACATGAAAAGATTCTCCACGCACCCATAACTCGGGGCTACACATCCAATCACAATGGAAATCAAACACCTAATAGTTCATTAATACTCCAGCAGACCTTTCTCGTTGCTTCCAATTTATATAATCGCATCTTGCAGTCATTACATACTTATCGCATAGCCATCCAACCATTATTTGTATTAATAGGGCACTACTGAATATATAAGTTCAAAAACACAGGTCACGTAATCAATACCTTGGTGCTCAAGCCATAGGAAAAGATCGGGCCTCAAGTTCTCCAGACTGGCCCAACATCAACTCACAGAGATCACATCTCACCCCTCAATCAGGGAATTACAAGCCATCAAGGCACATCTGATACTTAGCGCTCGTTCGCGCATACGAACACGTGGAAGGAATTGTAAGAGTTACTTTTCAAGCTGAATCAAGGACGCACGATAAAAATTCAAGAATGTGAAGTTTTCCTAAAGGTTCTGCAGCCTCTTGAGGATAAATATAGATGTCTTCATACCGATCCGCGAGACTCTACTAAACCTTCTCATGACTCGTGAGACCTATGTAACCTAGGCTCTGATACCAAATTGTCACGACCCAAAACCCATACTCGGTCGTGATGATGCCTCTCGTGAAGACAAGGCCAGCCGACACTTACTCAAATTTAGTTCCAACAGCTTAATAAATCAATAAGTCATTTATAAGGATGAATAATCCAATCCTTTAAGCAGTCAACAATACAATTTTATAAACATTGCGGAATAACAACCCAACTAAGCCCGACATCGGGGTGTCACTAGTCCTGAGCATCTATTAAAGTATAAATACAACTACAAGGTCTGAAATATAAAAAACAGGACTGATGAACGAAAAAGGAGAAAAGTGGTGCTACGAACGCTGACAGCCACCTCGCTAAACTCCGATAACCCTGCCGCAAATCAGCAAAAACCCGCTACCGGGTGTATAAATACCTGCATCTGCGCACAAGGTGCATGGAGAAAAGTGAGTACTCCAACTCAGTGAGTAATAAAGGTAAATAACAACTGAGTAATAAGAAATCACGTAAAGCATATCAACATGCTATATAGAGGCAACATAAAACCATTTAAGAAAAATAATGAAGTTGTGAAATCTCTTAAAACATCTTAACTCAGTTCAAACTTCTTTTGAAATGACTTTTCAACAGTTATGTAATTGAATGCAAATCAGTTAGTGCAGATGAGCATAGAAAATCCGCCCCTCGGGCACAAAAACCATAGTTTAACCTGTAAAATGACAAGTAAAATATGAAAAATGAACAAATAAAGGTTCGCCCCTCGGGCAATATCTCAGAACAGTACTAGCCCATCGGGCTCACTCTCAAAATAGTATTAGCCCCTCGGGCTCACTCTCAAAACACTATCAGCCCCTCGGTCACACTCTCAGAATAATATGAGCCCCTCGGGCTCACTCTCATAACAATAGGTACCCGCGCTCACTATGTGTGTGCAGACTCCGGAGGGGCCCCCTACGGCCCAAGCGCTATATTAAGCCACCTCGTGGCATCATCGCTCGGCCTCCCATCACTCATCACTCGGCCTCACATCACTCAAGCCACCGCGTGGCATATAAAGTATCTCAAGCCCTCGGCCTCACTCGATCCGAAAATCATCACAAGCCCCTCGGGCATTAGTAAAACAGTAGTTCTCAGCCCAAAACATCATTTAGAAATATCATTTGAGTTTCAAATCTGAGTAAAAGTGGCTGAGTTTGTAAAACAGTAGATACCAACAGGACTGAGTTCAAGTAATAATTCAACACAGTGAGGAAATAGTGATAAACACCCCCGAAGGGTTCAAATAGTTGGCACGAATCCCAAATATAGCAATCAGCCCAATTTATGATGATAACAACAAATTTCAGTCAAATACGCGGTAAAAATCATCGATCGGGATGGACTAAGCCACAATCCATAATGGTGCTCTACCCCACGCTCGCTATCCGGCGTGCAAGTCACCTCAACATAGCCCTACAATGTGCTAATCCGGGGTTTCAGACCCTCAGAATATCATTTACAATTCATTACTCACCTCGAACCGGCTACTTCTTTAACTCGCGATGCCTTTGCCCCTCGAATTGGCCTCCGCGCACGTCGAATCTGACCAAGACCACAATGAATACGTCACAATAGGCTAAGGGAACAGAACCCAATAAAAAAAATCGAAAAACATCAAAAATCTTGAAATTTGCAAAACCCGAGCCCCGGGCCCACATCTCGAAATGCAGAAATTTTTCGCATCATTAGACTCCTTATCTCCCCACGAGTTTATACATATCAAAAACACAAGAATTGGGGTACTATTGACCCTTCAAATCCTCAATTTTTGCTCTCTTAAGTTCAAGCCCTAAATCACCATTTTTAGTCCATGATTTCTTAAATTTTCAGTCTAAATTCATGAAATAACACAATAGGATTGTGTTTTGAGTCCAAAAATCCATACCTTATCGAAGCTCTTTGAAATCCCTCTTCAAAATCGCCCACAATTCTCTAAGTCCGAAGTTAGAAATGATGAACCCTTCAAAATTCGCGAAGAAGCACTTAAATACCTTCTGTTCCGTCATAACCGCTTTTGCGGTCAAAAACCGCTTCTAAGGTCCTACCTCCGCATCTGCAAAATTCCTTAAGTCCTGCTTGACCGCATCTGCAGCTCCGCAAAGTCCGGTCCTGTCACGACCCGAATTTCCCACCATCGGGACCGTGATGGCGCCTACTCGTGATAGCTAGACAAGCCAACTTACTTACCGTTTCCATTAGTAAAACCATTCTGTTGTCAATTTATAGCATCATTAATAATAACAACAATAACTGCGGAAGTCTAATTTTTATAAGTCTGAAATAAATACGAAATGCTCAACAATATTCTCTACCCAAGATT
>MU777979.1:18878-51412 GCA_026770625.1 Nicotiana glauca
CCCCCCCCCCCAAATGAATCGACTCCAAAGAGGACTCGTAAAAAATTGCCACATCAACCTCTACCTCCTCCCTCCCTCACCTCTCAAAACGGCCCACAACCAACCTTCCCATGCTCAGCAAGGGACCCCACTCCCTCCTATCCGTCCTCTCATGAACGAACCTTCACCCCTCCTATCACAGAAAACATCACCCATGAATGATCACCCACTAATAGATCTTCAACATCTATAAAATCATGCGACCCTTCTGCTAGAAACCTCAGAGAAGATAACTGTTTAACCAAAAAATGGAATTTTAACTAAAGTTATAATTTAGAAGAACACGGGTTACTGATAATTACAAGAATATATAAAAGAAAGTAAGTTGGATAGCCAGAATATAATCAAATAAAACAAGTAAACCAAAATATATTCAGATGATATCTCGTGTACCTACAATTATTCAGACCCCTCCCTTTTATAGCTATTTTGGGGATATGTGTCTTGCCTTTGTCATAATAAGGTAATTAATAATATAAAATGCTGCGTTACATATTCATTATATTTAAGACAGATTCTCTAACGTTTTTAACATTTAATGCTTATTAAATACTGTATTTGGACCTTCGCGTGCTGCTAGATTCATTCCCTTGATTCTTCTTGATTATTGAACTTAAATGTCTTGAATAGGTACGAGCGCTGAATCCTTTGAATAATCACCCGTGCCTCTTCCTTTGCTTATGCTCGCATCTATTACCACTCGTGCCTCTTGGCTAATTGTAACTCTTTGACCAGCCTACGTGTCATGACACGTTATCTCCATACTTCTTTAATATGCAAACTCAATTTTTCACAATACAGATAGTCTCCCCACTTGCCATTTATTCATCAATTGAATATTTGGAAAGTGGATTCTATTAAAACGGTAATTTTTGTCACCGTTAATGCCATGACAGAATTGACGCTTTAATTGTCACTTCCATTTAATGTGTTTCACACGTGTCATCTTTCTATCAATTCTGCAGTTTTGTAGCATTTTTTAGGCTTTCTTTTCGGCTTCCTTGTTCATGAAGTGTTAGTTATCATTATTATGGCCCTTCCATCATTGCACTTTTTCCTTTGACGGTTGATCATGAGTATAAATATAACTTCTCTCTTTATCTTTATTTCATAAAGTTTAGTGAACACTTTATTTTTCAAATCTTTGTTTGTTTCTGCCTCATATCGTCTTATTTCATTATGTCTTCGTCGAACCCTAACCCTAGAAGGACTTCCATTGTTGATACCTTCACTGATGCTCCTATTAGGGGCAGAAGGGGAGGCAAGCTGTAACACCTCGAAAAATATTTGAAGTACTTAACCGCTATTAAGAAAATTGACGTGCGTTAATTATATTATTTTGTCTGCAAATAAGGACTATTAATATGATGGATATCAATTGAATATGATAATAAGTGTATGAGGCATATTATAAGTGATTTGTGGTCTAAGGAGAGGCCTAAGTCCAAGCCAAGTTGAAAAATTTCATTATAGACGAAAGTTTCGAATGAGCACACGCAAGACCAAACTTTGGACGAGAATATCTGAATATATATAAAGATTTATGTGATGAACAACCTATTAAATGAAATATTTTCGAATCTAGTTTCTAACGCTTCAAACCGTTCGTCATTCGGACATTCCTACGCAAAGTTATGACCAAATTACCAAAGCAGCACAGAAAATGCACTACCGCGGCGCCCCCTGCGGCGCCCGGCGCGCCGCGCCTGTATAAATTCCAGTATGGTCCGAAATTTCACTTCTATAAATATATTGTACTGATCCCCAGTGCCCCGCGGCGCCCCACGCGGCGCGGTAGTACAAAAATCAGGGTTTTAAGTGTAAAACGACCTCATTTCGCAAGAAACATTTGGGGCTTCGGACTTAGGCGATTTTTGGGCGATTTTGAAGAAGGTTTCGAGAGTTTTCGTCAGGTAAGGATTCTTGTCCTTAGATTATGTTATTATGGTATAAAAATATGGATTAACACTAAAAATCCAACGAAATTAAGGTTAAAAATGGAGGTTAGGGCTTGAAATTTGAAAGAGTTTAAATTGGTGATTTGAGGGGTCAAATGGACTCCAATTCTTGTAAATTTGATATGTATGGACTCGTGGCGAGATAAGGATCGTATTGATGTAAAAATTTCTGGATTTCGAGACGTGGGCTCGAGGCTCGGGTTTTGCTAATTTTGTGATTTTCGATATTTTTCGAGTCTTTTCGATTGGGTTATGTTCCCTTAGCCTATTGTAATGTATTCGCTATGGATTTGGATAGATTCGACGCGCGTGGAGGCCGATTTCGGAGCAAAGGCATCGTGGGCTAGAGATTTCGTCGGTTAGAGGTGAGTAATACTTGTAAATGATATCCTGAGGGTTTGAAACCCCGGATTTGCACATCATAGTGCCGTATTGAGGTGACTTGCACACCAGATATGAGCGTGGGGTAGAGCACCATTGGGGATTGTGACTTGGTCTGTCCCGGTTGTTGATTTTACTGCGTATTTGACTGAAATTACTGGTTATCATCATAATTTGGGCTGACTGCCATGTTTGGGGCCTTGTGCCGACTTGTAAGATCCTTCGAGGATTGATATTGCTACATAGCATGATATTGCATATCATTTAATTTCAGCCCAAGGTTTTAAATGCTGATTTGCAAACTCAGCCATAATTCTAAGCGTTGAAAAACTTAAATGACATTTTAAATGTATTTCGGGCTGGAAACTTCTATTTTGTAAATGCCCAAGGGGCTTACTATATTATTATCTGGACTGATTATAAAGTGACTTGAAACAGTGGTAACGATGACACTGTAATATATACTTGAAACAGTGGTAACAATGACACTGGAATATATACTTGAAACAGTGGTAACAATGACACTGGAATATATACTTGAAACAGTGGTAACAATGACACTGGAATATATACTTGAAACAGTGGTAACAATGACACTGGAATATATACTTGAAACAGTGGTAACAATGACACTGGAATATATACTTGAAACAGTGGTAACAATGACACTGGAATATATACTTGAAACAGTGGTAACAATGACACTGGAATATATACTTGAAACAGTGGTAACAATGACACTGGAATATATACTTGAAACAGTGGTAACAATGCCACTGTATGTTATACTTGAAACAGTGGTAATAATGACACTTTAATATATACTTGGAACAGTGGTAACAATGGCACTGTGTGATATAAATTGGTCAGGTAACAATGGCTGACCGGTCAGGTAACAATGACTGACCAAGATATTACGCTTGGGCTGTAGGAACTCCTCCGGAGTCTGTACACCCACAGTGAGCGCGAGTATCCACTTGGCCAGGTAACAATGACTGGCCAGAATTTGATTGATGCTACGAGATGGCTTGATATTGCGCTTGGGCCGTAAGGGGCCCCTCCCGGAGTCTGTACACACCCCCAGTGAGCGCCGTCGACGATAAATAAATATGGATGGATCGGGCTGCACGCCGCAGTGGGTACTGGAATGTATCATCATATGTATTGCATTGCATTCATGCATTTGTTCATTGTTTGTTGTTGTTGTTGTGATATTTCTTGAGATATTTATCTGCTGTGCTGGTACTATCTGATCCTTGACCGTTGGGGGCCCGAGTGGCTGACTAGGAACAAGGATATTGCCCGAGGGGCAGATTTCTGTGCATAGTGTCACGAATTATTTTGAAAGTAAATTCGCAACCGTTGAAACGATCATTTCTAAAAGAGGTTTTAAACTGAGCTGGATATTTTCTAAAGGATTTTTCCTGGACTTAGTATTTTCTAAAGGAGTTATGTTGTCCCATATTGCATGCTGGTGTGCTCTTACGTGATTTCTTGCCGCTCAGTTATTATTTACTCTTATTACCACTGAGTTGGTAGTACTCACTTTACTCCCTGCACCTCGTGTGCAGATGCAGGTATTTGTTACCCGGTAGCGGGTTTGAGCTGATTGAAGATTTGCTACCATAGCTGAGCTAGGTGACCGCTAGCGTCCGCGACACAGGATTTTCTACCCTTTTGACTTTTAAATTCCATATTGTACACTACTGGTCTTGTAAATGTATTTAGACTCCTTTAGATGCTCATGACTTGTGACACCCCGGTGGGGTTGTATTGGGATGAAATCAATAGTTTTAATGCTAATAAGTTGTATTTTCTATTCATTTATGTTTAATAGCTGTTAAAGAGAGGATTTGGGGTTGTTGGCTGGCCTTGTCTTCACGAGAGGCGCCATCACGATCGGGTATAGAATTTGGGTCGTGACAAAAGCATCGTAGTTCAGGATTTGCATGAGGCTTTTCTGCTTTATCTCTTGGTTCTGGTCCTTCTTCTAGGACCAGAGGTTCCCTTTCTTAAAAATCTTCTTCTAGGGGTAAAGAACCTTCTGAACCATTACGTGAGCCTTTAGTAGAAGAGATAGTCCCTACGTAATTGTCTTTTTATCATGACATGGAATCTCTTAGGAATCAGGTTCTTACTTTGGACCGTGCTGATGCTTTCACCGCTCAAATTGCATAAATTTTAGCTCCTGTAGTTTGTAAGGATTGCAATTGGAGTGATGATTTTCCTATTATTATTTCTAACCCAAATCAGAGAATCTCTTCTTATTTGATGGGGTTTTCTTTTGTCTATACATACCTTTTCACTTTAGGGTTTAGACTAGCTATTGACCCAATGATTCTTAATTTTTGTCGCTTCTTTAATGTTTGTTTGGGTCAAATTGGCCCAATCATATTGAGGGCTATTGCCTGTTTAAGGCATTTTCACTCTTTCATATACTAGGGGATTTCACTTGGAAAAGAAAATCTCTCTTCCCTCGAATTAATTTCTAATTAATTGATATGAATCAACATACATATTCTTTTAACCAACATGGCAGGATATTTGCTTTACTTTCCCTCACCAAATTCATCTCTACTCCTCTAGGAATTTCCGCAACGATGTTTTTAACCTGGTGGCCAGGAGCAAGAGGGTTTTAGTGAGCTCTGAAGATGACAAGGACCGTGGCTGGTATACTCGATTTGCTGCCACCCCCAGCTATTTCTGTTCCTTCCTCAACTGTTCCTATATCGACTATTCTTACTTCTTCCATCACTCATCCTCCAATCGTTCATCATACTGAGGTGGGTTCTTCAAGTAGAAGTGCTGCTATGAGGAGTGTGGTTATTAAAGTGCATGCTGAGAGCAACCTCTTAAGGAAATCAGTTCATGCAGATGTATTGTTTTTTTTTGGTAATTAATTTTTTTTATTAATCACCAAAAGTGAAGGCATTACATATCAGAGCATAGCTACTCCCAGCTATCTGCGCTCTCTCATGAATAAACTACAAGTAAAAGACAATCTATCTTAGCATGTAGTGAGACTACCATCCTGGATCTAGGCTAGAAATAATACTTTTGTATCAGTGTCTTTACATTTCCTGTGGCCCTAAAGTTACATATGTAGATTATCTCTCTTGTCAAGCTTGTATGATCTCTGAATGTTTGTTGGAAAATTTTCTGGTTTCTTTCTGTCCACAGTGCATGAATGTATTCAGCATATATCATCTTGAGAAGCTTTGTGACAGCTGACTTGCCTCTTGTTTGTTGACAGATGACCTGCAACTGCATCTCCCATGTTGACCCATCATTATTTTGAATCTATGCCCATTGTTTTAATCTGTTCCATAGCCTTTTAGCATAGGTACATTCAGCAAACAAATGATCCCTTGTCTCCAAATTGCTATTGCATAGCACACATAAGTCATTCACTTTGAGCCCCCATTTCTTTAGTCTGTCTACAGTTAGCAATCTTCCTTGGCATTGGAGCCACATTGTGATTTTTGCTTTAGGCCTAGCCTCATTGTTGCACATTAAAGCTCTCTAGGTAACTTTGGGCAGTATTGGAATCAGTTGGAGGTATATTTGTCAGATAATGCTCTTCTTAGCCTCTAGTGGTTTTTGTAGTTGCACTATGATCTTCCTAGCTTCCAAAATTTTCCTTACCATCCAGCTTGCATTCATAGGGATTGGCATAGAATATATGTTCTGTTCCTTTATATACATTGTATGGATCCACTTAATCCATAGCTTGTCAGTCTTGTGAGCTAAGTCCCAGAAAGTCTTAGCTATGGTAGCTGTATTCCAGATATGCAGATTGCGAAGGTTAAGCCCACCCACCGTCTTTGGCAGACATACCTTATCCCAAGCAATAAGGGCCTTCTTTGTAATCTCATCCCCCCTGACCACATGTAGCTTCTACAATAAGAATCTATTAACTTGATCACTTTAGCTGGTAGTGGAAAAATTTGTGCCCAGTAGGATTGTATGCCAAATAACACAGTTTGAATCAATTGGACCCTTCCAGCATAGGACAATTTCTTTGCAGTCCATGAGGTGATCTTTGCTACAATTTTTGTGATGAGTGGCTGCCATTGTAGCATATTAAGCTTCTTTGTGTCCAAAGGCACTCCTAGATACTTGAAAGGTAGTTGCCCTTGAGTATAACCCATATTTTGGTAGATTGTATCTATAGTTCTTATCTCCATGCCTCCACAATATATGGCACTTTTACTCAGGTTTGCTTGCAGTCCTGAAGCTCTTGAGAAATCTGTGAAACACTCGTGTAATCTTTGGGTTGAAGGTATGTCTCCTCTGGCAAACAATAGCAAGTCATCAGCATAGCTTAGGTGGGTGATATTTAACTTGTTACATCTAGGATGGTATTTGAATCTTTTATCTTGTTGTAGCTCATTAAGCAGTCTGCTCAAATACTCTATAGCTATGGCAAACAGGAAGGGGGAGATTGAATCTCCTTGTCTAAGACCCTTGGTAGCATTAAATGGTTCCAGTGATTCTCTATTCAAGAGGATGGTGTAGTTGACTATTTTCACACAAGCCATTAACCACTTGATAAACTTTTCTGGGAAGTTCAGACCTTCAAGCACCTGCTCTAGATACACCCATTCTACAGAGTCATATGCCTTCTGCAAATCCACTTTGATCATACATCTAGGAGAGATGTGTTTTCTGCCATATGATTTGATCAGTTCATGTGCAAGAATAATATTATCCACAATCCTTCTACTTGGAATAAATCCTGACTGGGCTTCTGAGATGATGCAGCTCATAACTTTTTGCAATCTCCCAACAAGGACTTTTGCAATGAGTTTATACAGCATGGTGCAACAAGCAATGGGTCTATAGTCCCTCACATTGTTAGGATTTGCAATCTTTGGAATAAGGGTTAAAGTGGTACAATTAATAGCTTTAAACATGGTACCAGATTCAAAAAACTCGCTAACAGCAGCACATACCTCGAATTTAATGATTGGCCAAGCTTTTTTGAAAAAGGTGGCATTGAATCCATCTATCCCCGGGGCCTTGTGATATCCAATTGAACCAAGAGCATCAGAGAATTCAGCATCAGTAACACTTTCGCACAGCTCAACTTGCTGGTAGTGAGTAAGTTGCGGTCCCCTTTTCATTATGCTCATGTTAACTCCAGGTAGAGAAGTTGCAGCTGATCCCATCAATGCTTTGTAGAAGTCTGTGATCTCCTCCTTAATTGCTCCAGGGTCTTTCAATTTCACCCCTGTCAAAGAAGTGAGCTCCAGGATCTGTTTCTGTTGTTGCTTTTCTTTCATCACAGCTGAAAATATCTTGTGTTTGCATCCCCTAATCTGATCCAAGTAGCTCTTGATTTTTGCTGCATCACACTTTCTTCAATCATAGATCATTTCTCCAGTTGTTTTAAACATAGCTTTTCTTGCTCAGCCAAACTATCAGAGTATCCATGTTGCATCTATTTTTGAAGATCTGTCAGCTCCATTCTAGTCTTTGTAATCTTTTCAGTAATCCCTTTGAATTCTTCATTATTAAGATTCTTGAATATTGGTTTCAACTGCTTTAGATTGGTCCCTACACTCCTCATTTTTTCTCCTGTCCCCTTGTTTTTCCACCCATAAGCAACTATTTGTTTAAAGCTACTATGTTCAGTCCAAACATTGAAAAATCTAAAGGGAATCTTTATGTTCTTCTTTGTGTATCTAATAGGAATCAATATGGAAACATGATCAGAAATAAATGGCTCTCTAAATTCTGCTGTCAAGTGGCCATATTGCACTATCCATTCATCATTATCTATAGCTCTATCAATTCTACTACTATCTCTGTCTGCACCTTGTTGTTTATTTGTCCAGGTATAGTACTCTTCTCTCCAAGGTATTTCATTCAACAGTAGACTGTGCAGCAATTTGAGAAATCCTGCAACTCTGCCATAGTAACAGGTGAACCTTGTCTATCTTATGGGTACAAAACAACATTGAAATCCCCACTCAGTAGCCAAGGTTCATTACTCCTAGGAGCAATTCTTTGAATCCCATCCCAGAGTTCTTTCCTCTGCTCAATTGTATTATACCCATAGATGGCTGTAAGAAGGCATTTGATTCCATTCTGTAATCCAGTGACCTGACAGTGTATAAATTGTGCATCTTCATGAACCAGCTGTATATCATACCATTTAGGATCCCATACTATCCAAATTCTACCATTCCTTGCTTCCTTGTAGTTTGATATTCGTTCCCACTTAGGAGTAACTCTACTAGTAACATGTAATGCCTTATTCTGTTTAACTCTAGTTTCTATGATAGTAGCTAACCTTATATAGTTACTTATGAGATACTGCTTTAACTCCTTCTGCTTGTACCTCTTATTCATACCTCTAATATTCTAGAAAAGCCAGGTCATTGAGTATGCTTATTTCCTCTTAAATCTGGAGGATTAGCTTTGATATTTCTCTGTTCCTCTTCAGTCAAACCTTGGAACCCATTAGCTGTTATAATGTCCACAAGATTTTGATAATGTTGGGATGCTGCAGCTTTTATACCTGAACTTGATACTCTTGCTCTGACCTGTATCCAGTCCCCTTCATTTCTAGGTTGGATCACAACCTTTCCTTTGTTTTGATTTCTTGACATTTCATCTTGTTCACTCCTTGTAGGTTCCTTCTGCTGTTGTTTAGGGATCCACTTTGGAACTACCCTTGGCCTTTTATTCTTCTGATGTTGCACTTGATTCCCTAGTTGTTTCTGCTTCCCACAGTCATGACCAATCTTCAAGCATTCAGCACAAAACTCTGGTTTCCATTCAAACTCAATAGACTATTGGAATTGCCTACCAGATGGGTCTTTAACATTTATTTTAGTAGGTAGCTTTTTTGTCACATTTACCTCAATCAAAATTCTAGCATACGACACTCTAGTTTGCTTGGTGGTACATTGATCAGCAAATAGAGGATTACCTAGAGTGCTAGCCATCCTACTCAATGCTTTTATTCCCCAGCATTTCATCAGAAGCTTAGGGAATTTCACCCATAGTGGGATCTCTATTAGGAATTCAGCATTAAAATCAAACTCAGGTGACCATTGTTTGAGAATCACAGGTTTGCTATTAATGGTATAAGGCCCTCCATACTGTATTTCTTTCAGATCATCTAGGTTTAGGAATTTAACAATGTAATAGCCATCTTCATGCAAGTACAGATCTGGTTCAGCTACATTATTCCAGTACTGGGAAACATACCTGTGCATCTGATTGTAGCCTGGTGTTTCTCCAATTACATACACAATTTGAGCCTTCTTCCATTTTTCCGTCTCATATTCTACCTCCTCTCTGTCTAAGTTCACCACAAATTGACCATCTACAATCTCAGGAGCAATATACGATAAAGACATACCATTTTCTGCCGATCTATTCCCCGCAAATAGTTTCGCCCAGGATGAATTCACCTTCTCCTCTGCAATTGGTTCAGTTTGAGGCTGAGTAGTCTCAACTGGATCAGTGTATGAATTGACCTATCTATTGATCGTTTTCTCCACAATGTAACTTGAATTTCCTCGAATAATTGAAGGATTAGCGCATAGTTCAAGTTTTTTCGACAAACTCGTATGCGTACTGCCATTTCCCCCCTCTAGAGATTTGGTCGTGAAATCTGGCCCAGTTGGGGTTGAAATTATTTGCGTGTTGCCGTGTTCTATGGTATCAGCGATTACTGTAGCACTTACAGAGCTTCCTATTGTAACAATCAGTTGGTTTTTGAAAGGTATACCTCTCTTCTTTGCCATGGTTTCCAAGGTCGGTGCAGTTTAGCTTAACCTACGCCGAGAGCATGGCAGATGTATTGTTGGAGCCTTTAATTGGGCCAATTGAAAAAGCAAAGATGGAGAGTCATAGTTCCCTGACCCTGATGAATGATATTGTTCACGCTACCTTGAAGGTTTTTCCCTTATCTTCTTTCTTTACTTTGTAAAATAAAATTTAATCTTTGGGATTCTTATTCCTCTTTTTTTAGGCCAATCTTATCGGCACAGAAATGATGAAAATAATCCCCCTTTTGGAGAAGGTAGCACGTGATTCAAAAAAATAGCATCTGACTCTCAGTTGGAGGCAATTAATTGGAAGGAACAATTTGAGGTGCACAAATTGACATAGAAGATTTGCAAGAAAGAAGGAGTACCTTGGAGCAGCAGGTGCGGGCTCTAACTTCAGAGTTAGCAGTTATGAGAGCTTTCTCAAGCCAAGCAGGAAAAAAAGGAACGTCTCGAGTCTTCCTTCTCAGAACAATTATCCAAGGCTAGTGAAGAGGACAGAGAGTTGAAGGTTCTCTTAGGTCAAAAATAAGTTTATGCTGGGGAGCTCGTGCAAAGTTTAACTCAAGCACAAAATGACCTTCGAATCTCTTTTGATAAGGTTTGTTCCTTAGAAAGCTCCCATGCCTCTCTTCAAGCTTCTTACAACTCTGATCTGGCTAAAAATGAGGAGCTGAAGAATGAAATTGCTAATTGGGCAAGGGATTATTAGATTCTTGAAGAGAAATCTGCTGCTGAGGCAAGTTGGGCATTTCTGTACTCACGCCGTGATACCCTAATTGAAGTAGCCCAAGAAAATTTCAACTTAGAATCATAATTGGCTAAGATCAATGACACAATTGAGAAGGCTCAACAAACTTAAGATTTTCCTTCTCTTGTGACTGAAGCTCCCGTGACTGTTGAAGTTGATACAGGTATCACAATCCTTTCAAGCCCTATCGAGCTTGTTGCTGAGAGTGAAGTTCCATTCGCAACTATTGATGCTCTTGCCAAAGTTGAGTTTGTTGCCACGAATCAAGATCAACCCGTAATCGTTTATGCTCCTGTCCAAGTTGAGCCTGTTGTCGTTGATGCACCTTCTTCAGTTCCCTCGTCTTCTTAATGAAAATTTTACATTGTCTTGAATTCCTTCTTTTTTGCAGGTACCACTTTGGAAAGTTATGTTAAAAATCCTTGGCTTCGTTTGAGGGTTGGTTTTGGAAATGTAAGTCCCCAAGTCTTTTGTGGGGCAATCTGTATAAACAATTTCGTAGTTTTATGACTAAGTTCGTACTTAGTCTTAAGTATTTAATAAGTTTTTTATGTTATTATCTTAAACTTCTGTTTGTTTTATTCTTGCCTTTATTCTTAAGGACTTATAGAATAGTTTGCATTTTTGTTCTTCGAAAGATGCTTATGTTAATCTCATGACTAAATAATTTAAACATGAGTTTTATAAAAGAGGGCCCTTTTATATTTCGACACTTAATAAAGAAGACGTCTCAACTTCATAATGGTGTTATCATACGATAAAGAAATAGGAACACATATGTTTCTTTTGAAATAACATTGACAAGGTTTTTTTTATTTGAACTTTGTCCAGTTTTAATAATGCTTTACATGTGTTTGAATTACATCTATAACTTTCTCGTAACTGTTTTTTCTTGTAACATATTTTTAGGAAAAAATAATAAACACGAGGTTTTTCTTTATAACCCGTTTCATAACAATAAACACAAGGTTTTTATTTATAACCTGCTTTAGTACATAGCTTTTACCCTAACTACAGTAAGGTTTTCTTTAGCCATGGCTCGTGAGTTCGTGTGACTTTTACTCTGCACTTGACTTTTTCAGGCTTGATTTACTTCAATCTTCTTTGCCTTCTTTATACATACTTGTGTATATTATGTAGTCCCCCAAGTGTTTGAGTGTTGAAGTATGAAGCCTTGAGCACTTGATCATTTCTCTTATATGGTCCTTTTCCTGAAAAGGAAAAATATACGGGACTCGGAGGTGCGATTATAGATGAAAACTGCTTTACCCGTTTGAATTTCTATTAGAAAATGGTAACCCTAGGCTAGGAATTTTAGGTTATTCTGTGTGCCTTATAGGTCATGACGCATCATTTAGTACGGGCTAGCTTTTTGCCTGTCATCTAAAATCGTTAGTAAAATTTTAACAATTCAAAAAATTAAATGCAAAATGGTGTTACCTGACTGTGGGTATTCCTTAGAAGTAATATCTCTTCAAATGAACATCATTCCAATGTGAAGGTAGTATTTTGCCATCCATTGTCTCCAATTCATATGCTCCCTTTCCTGTAATATCACGAACTCTATAGGGTCCTTCCCAAGTTGGACTTAATTTACCCGCATTGGGTGCTTTTGCAGATTGAAAAATATTTTTAAGCACGAAGTCCCCAACTTTGAAGAATCTGAGGCGTGCTTTCTTGTTGTAATATTGTTCTATGACTTGTTTTTATGCTGCCATTCTTATTAATGCAGCTTCTCTTCTCTCTTCAAGTAAATCTAGATTGACCCGCATCTCCTCGTCATTAGATTTTTGTGTCGCTTGTGTGAATCGTGTGATTGTTTCTCCTATCTCAACTGGAATTAAAGCCTCAGCTTCGTAAACCAATGAAAATGGTGTTTCTCCTATGCTTGTTTTTACAGTTGTGCGATATGCCCATAAAACTCCAGGTAACACTTCAGGCCAGTTACCTTTTGATTCCTCTAATCGCTTATTTAAATTGTTGATAATAACCTTATTTGTTGATTCTGCTTGCCCATTACCCACCGGATGATAAGGTGTAGACGTAATCCTTTTAATTTTCCAACTCTAAAAGAACTCTATGATTTGAGTTCCAATGAATTGTGGGCCATTATCACATACGATTTTCTTTGGTACACCGAATCGGCATATGATATTCCTCCAAATAAAATCTTTGATTTCCTATTCTCGCACCTGTTTAAATGCTCCTGCTTCCACCTATTTAGTAAAATAATCAGTAAGTACGAGCAGAAACTTTACCTGTCCTTTTGCTTGTGGTAATGGTCTTACGATATCCATTCCCCATTTCATGAATGGCCATGGCGCAATGATCGGATGTAATAACTCTGCAGGTCTATGCATATTGTTACCGTACCTCTGTCATTTATCACATTTAGCCAAAAACCTTTCTGCTTCTTCATCCATTTTAGGCCAGTCATAACCTACCATAATTAAGGTTCTTACCAGCGATCTTCCTCCTGTGTGATTCCTGCAATGACCCTCGTGTATTTCTCTCATTACATATTCATTTGCGAAGGTCCGAGGCATCTTGCTAAGGGATCACCAAACATTTTACGATGTAAATTACCTTGCTTTAAGCAGTACCGAGCAGCCTTTTTTGAAGCGCATGAGCTTTTTTCTTATCATTAGGGATGGTACCATACTGCAAAAAAGCAACAATCTCGTTCCTCCAATCCCAAGTTAAATTATTAAAATTTACCTCATTCTTACCAGGTTCGAGAACTGAGGTGTTTGCATCACTTGCCACATCAGCTGCAGATGCGAGGTTAACTAGGGCATCCGCTTCATCATTTTCATCCCTTGGTATTTGTATAACTTTCCAGGTTTGAAATTGTTTTATCAATTCCCGTACCTTTTCTAAGTACTGTTGCATCCTTGCTTCACTAGCTGTATAAATCCCTAGCATTTGATTGACCACGACTTGTGAATCACTCTTGATTATAATCTAATTTATGCCAAGTTCTCATGCCAATTCTAGGCCTACAATCACAGCCTCACTCCGCTTCATTGTTAGTTATGGAATGACATTTAATAGCTTGTCTAATGGTTTCACCCGTAGGTGGTACCAAGACAACCCCTAGACCTGCACCTTTTATGTTAGATGAGCCACCAGTGGATAAAGTCCAAATTCCTGGGTTAGCACCATTTAAAACTTGCAGATTTTTTCTGCTTCTAATTGCATCCCCTGGATAAAATTAGCCACAAAATCGGCTAATACATGTGATTTTATTGCAGTTCTAGATTGGTATGTGATTTCATACTCACTTAACTCTATATCCCACTTGGCCAACCTGCCTGATAACTCATGCTTATGTAATATATTACTCAAAGGATAGGCAGTCACTACAGCAATTGGATGACACTGAAAGGAAGGTCTTAACTTTCTAAATGC
The DNA here is from genome assembly GCA_026770625.1 of Nicotiana glauca. NCBI lineage: Eukaryota > Viridiplantae > Streptophyta > Magnoliopsida > Solanales > Solanaceae > Nicotiana > Nicotiana glauca. The sequence continues at coordinate 33,206 of MU777979.1, forward strand.
CATGATTAATTCAAGTGCAAGTTTTTCTAACTGAGGATACCGCGTCTCTGCATCTAACTTACTAACATAATTGATAGGGGATTGTTTACCTTGTTCTTCTCGAACTAAAATAAGACTTACCGCTACCTCTGAAACAACAAGGTATATTAGTAGTCTTTCCCCAGCCTTTGGTTTTGCCAGCAAAGGTGGAGTTGATAAGTATGTTTTAAATTCCTAAGTGCCTATTGACATCCCTCATTTCATTCAAAATGATCCTGCTTCTGAAGGGATGAGAAGAATTTAAAACACTTCTCTGATGATTTAGAAATGAATCTTTCCAAGGCTGCATTTCTCCCTGTTAATCTTTGAACTTCTTTCTTATTCGAAAGTATATCAGGGATTTCTTCAATGGCTTTAATTTGTGTCGGATTCACTTCAATACCACGGTTAGAAACAAGAAAACCTAAGAATACCTAATGCAACACCAAATGCACATTTTTCAAGATTTAACTTCATATTAAATTTCTGCAAAATTTTAAATGTTTCAGGCAGATGCGATAGATGATCTCCAGAATGCTGAGTTTAAACAAGCATATCATCAATATAAACCTCCATGGGTTTTCCCAAATGCTCTTGGAACATTTTAGTTACCAGTCTCTGATATGTTGCACTTGCATTTTTTAGACCAAAGGGCATTACTTTATAATAGTAAGTTCCCCTGTCTATTATGAATGAAGTTTTTTCTTCATCTCCTGGATCCATTTTAATCTGATTATGACCTAAATATGCATCTAAAAAACTTAATAATTCATGACCTGCAGTTGCATCAATCAATTGATCTATGTGTGGTAGTGGAAAAGAATCTTTAGGATAGGCCTTATTAAGATTTTTGTAATCTACATAAACCCGCTACTTACCGTTCTTCTTTGGAACTACAACAGTGTTAGCTAACCAGTTAGGATACTTTACCTCACGAATGGAACCAATTTTTAATAATTTTTGCACCTCATCCTAAATCACCTAATTTTTAAAAGTGCCCTGCCTTCTTTTCTTTTGTTTGACAGGTGGATGAGAGGGATCCTCATTTAACTTGTGAGTCATTACCTCCGGTGGTATACCTGTCATATCAAAATGGGACCAAGCAAAACAATCTATGTTAGCTTTTAAAAATTCAATCAACTTACGTTTCATATCCGGGCTGAGATTGGCTCCTATATATATTATTCTCTCCGGCCAGTGTATAAACAAAACCACAGCTTCTAGCTCTTCAATCGTTGTTTTGATGTTTTAATTTTCTTCTGGTTCTTGGATGGAATCGGGCCTTGAATCTACATCTATTTGTAATTGTTCAGTTGAGGTTGACGCTATGTTATCCTGAACTGAATTCTATAATTTCTATTTTTCTTCACCCTTAACACTTGAATCTGCCACGAGTTGATGCTGCTGGATGTTTGTTGATCTCCACGAATTTGACAGATTCCCCATGGTGATGGAAATTTAATAACTTGATGCAAGTTTGAAGGAACAACATCCATTTTGTGGATCCATAGTCTCCCAAGAATCATGTTATAAGCCACCTCCATATCTACCACCTGGAACTTTGTATCTTTGGCAACTCCTTCAGCGAACGTGGTGAGTGTTACCTCTCCTTTCGTGACAATACTAGAATTATCAAATCCAGATAGAGTATGCGCCTTTAGTATCACTTTATCTTCAACTTGCATCTCACGTAATACCCTTACCAAAATAATATTCACGGAACTACCTGGATCAATTAAAACTCGTTTCACGTTAGTATCATGTACAAGTAAAGATATTACTAGTGCGTCATTATGTGGAGTTAATAGACCGTCGGCATCTGCATCATCGAATGTAATATTTTCTTCCTCCAAGACATGGCACAACCGCTTCCCGTGGGTAATTGTTAGTTTGGAAATCTTTTTAGCTGTAGTATATGATACACAATTGATATCTTCACCCCTGCTAATAACATTAGCAGTTCTTTTGGGATATGGTAGTTCTGGGGGCTCCCGTCTGTTCATCATATAAGCTTGTTTACCTTTCTCACTAAATAACTCGGTAAGATAGCCTTCTTTTTAATAGATGATCAACTTCACCTTGTAAGAACCTATAATCTTCCCTTTTATGTCCGAGGTCATTATGAAACTCGCACCAATGATCAGGGTTACACCTGTTTGGATTTTACCTCATCTCTTTTGGCCATCGTACTTTGTCTCCCATACCTCTCAAAACAGCAACAAGCTCGAAAGTGGTCACATTGAAATTGTAACCGCCAAATCTTGCCTTTAAATTGTTATCATCATCTCGTGGCTCATGAGTGTTTCTATCGTTCCTGAATCTCGATCCCGACTCTCTATTCCTCGATTTGTGATCGTATCTCTGATTGTCTTGTTTTGACCGTGAGTCTCTTCCCCCAGGTCCCATGTATGGATCATACCTGTTTTTACTGGACCTTTTTTCGTTTTCTGCCGGTCTCGAGCTTACTTTTTCTTCTTTTTGATGTCGTGAAATAATATCTTCTTCAATCCTTAGCTTTTTGTTATACCTGTTGTAAATGTCATTCCATGTTGTAGATGGGAATTCATAAAGACTTTCCTTAAGTCGCCTCGTAGCTTTTGAACTTTTTTCATTCAAATTGCTTGTGAAAGCTATAGCTGCCCAGTTATCTGGTACAGGTGGCAGTGTTATTCTTTCATGCTGGAATCTATCGACAAAGTCCTTAAGCAACTCTGAATCCCCCTGTTTGATTTTGAAAATATCCTCCATTCCTTTTTTGACCTTTTGAGCTCCCGAGTATGCTTTGATAAAAGAATCTGCAAGCTAAGCAAAAGAATTTATAGAGTTTTTGGGTAAAAGAGAATACCAACTTAGTGCACCTTTGGTGAGTGTTTCACCAAATTTCTTGACTAATACTGATTCGATCTCCTGCTTAGTCAAATCGTTGCCTTTTATGCCTGTTGTGAATGCAGTCACGTGGTCTCGTGGGTCTGTTGTTCCATTGTATTTTTGTATATCAGGCATTTTGAATTTCTTTGGGATTGGAAGGGGAGTAGCACTTGGCTTCCAGGGCTGTTGAGAATATTTATCCATATCTACCCTTTTGACCACGGGTGGCACCCCAGGTATTTGCTCTATACGGTCACTTTATTCCTTGCGTTGTTTCTGCAAGGTTAGTACTATATTTTGTAAATACGAATTAACTAAATTACCTGGTTCTCCCTCCTTTGATTCGCTGGGGGTTTCTCCACTACCTGAATTAACAAGCCCGGAATGAGGGTTCTCCAAAGTATTGTTTTTTGGAGCGGGTGTGGGTGGTGCAATAGGTAATTGGCTAACAAAGGCCTGAAGAGCTTTATTGACTTGTGAGGCAATAAGTTTTTGCAACGCCTCATCCATAGTTTCAACATTTTCAAACTGAGCTTGTCCATCGGTATGACATCTATCTGGAGTGACTTCACGAGACCGTCGTGGAGAGCCTCGTGGAGAATGAATTGGAACATTATTATGCTGAGGATCTTCCTGAAGTTGTTGGTTTGTTTGATTTTCTTGGTTTCCTTGATTGGTGTCATTATTGTTTGACATGTTTGATGCAACAAGGGAAGTTAAACTAAAATAAAATGGATTATCAGATTCCCGGTAATGGAACCAATTTGTTTAACCAAAATATGGAATTTTAACTAAAGCTATAATTTAGAAGTACACGGGTTACTGATAATCACAAGAATATATAGAAGAAAGTAAGTTGGATAGCCAGAATATAATCGAATAAAACAAGTAAACCAAAATATATTCAGATGATATCTCATGTACCTACAATTATTCAGACCCCTCCCTTTATAGCTATTTTGGGGATATGTGTCTTGCCTTTGTCATAATAAGGTTATTAATGACATTAAATGCTAAGTTACATAATTATTATATTTAAGACAGATTCTCTAACGTTTTTAGCATTTAATGCTTATTAAATACTATATTTGGACCTTCGTGTGCTGCCAGATTCATTCCCTTTATTCTTCTTGATTATTGAACTTAAATGTCTTGAATATGTACGGGCGATGAATCCTTTGAATAATCACTCGTGCCTCTTCCTTTGCTTTTGCTCGCATCTGTTACCACTCGTGCCTCTTGGCTAATTGTAACTCTTTGACTATCTGACCAGCCTATGTGTCATGACACGTTATCTCCATACTTCTTTAATATGCAAACTCAATTTTTCCCAATACAATAACCTTCTCAATTCAGGAAGGAATTCCATACTAATCATAATAACTCGTCATAAACTTAATCCATCATAAGGATATTACATCCTTGACAAATTTAGGACAATTTCAACCAATATCAACAAGGCCAAGCGAAAACGCCTCACATCCCTCCCTATTGGAATACACCCCAACAGAACAACTACTAGCCATGGTTTACTCCCACCCATCAACCCCGTCAACCAGTGCTATCCCACCAACCCCCCATCACCCCCACCACACCAGGTAAACCACCATCAAGCAAAAGAAAACATGACCTACAAGACACTGTCACGATCCATATTTTCCACCGTCAGGATTGTGATGAATCCTAACTTTTCATAATATTAGGCATGCCAACCGATAAAGATTTAATATGCTAACTATTATCCAAATCAGTAAATAACAACAACTAAACGAAAACAGAGTAAAGAAGTGCGGAAATTCATAATAATCCAAGTACTAATACACGACTGCCCATAATTTGGTGTCATAATCACGAACTTCTGAGAATCACTACAAATATTGGCTGAAAGAAAATACCATTTTCCTCAAAATAACAAAACAATAACAACTGAGCAACAAAACTATTAATAACAGGCCCCATATCAATATAAAGTTTCCCAATGTCGAGCTTAACTTCTAGTCGATTCTCAACCAATATCCAATTCTAGTAAAACATGATAAGAATTGTTTAACATGAGGAATAACTAGTATAAGCATGATCAATACAAATAAAGAATACAACAATCATAACAAGACTCACTCGCATACTATGACCCGACAACAACGTATAGGTACTCGTCACCTCACCTATACATTGTACTCAACAGCCAAACACATGGCAAGTAGACAATCCCTCAAGCTAAGGTTAGCCACAACATTTACCTCGCTATCGCGGCAAAAATCAAAGCTCAATCACCGTTTCCCTCTATGTTCCACCTCCAATCCACTTGTATCTAGTCATAATTAACTTAATAACATCAATTATCGCTAAAGAATTCAATTCCAATGTATAATTATAAGTTTTCCAATATTTTCCCTAAAAAGTCAAAACCCGACTCCGGGCTCGCCTGGTCAAAACTCGAGGTTCGTACCAAACCCCATTTATCCATTCACCCCCGAGCCCAAATATTTAATTAATTTTAGAATCCGATCCCAAATCGATGTCTAAATTCTAATTATACTAAAATCTTTAATTCTACCGAAACACCCAATTTCCACTACGAAAACCCTAGATTTTAGGTTGAAAATTGATGAAATGCAATGGGTAATTGAAAGAAAGTAGTTTAGAATTATTTACCAACACTTTGGGGAAGAAATAGTCTCATGAAAATCACCTTTAAGTCTTCTAGTTTTTGAAACTATGAAAGAATGGCCTAATCCCGTATTGAGTTCTATTTTTAAAAGATTGGCGTGAAGGGCCTGCCACATTCGCGAAGAGCTGCCTTGCTCAGGCTTACGCGGTCGCAAGTTTTTCCACGCATTCGCGAAGGATATACCCCCTAGCCTTCACGTCCACGGACCAATGTACGCGTTCGCATAGAAGAGATGACCGATTCCCGGCCCACCTCAATTTTACTCTATGCTTTTGCGTGATACAGGTAGCGTTCGCAAAAAGCAGCCCCCAGTGCTCCGCTTTTACGACCATGGCTATGTTTTCATGATGAATAAACCCAATCCCAGCCCAAATTGCACTTCGCGATTGCGAGAGTGGTTTCGTGACCGTGAAGCACAAAATGCATGTACACCAGAAGCAACAACATATACCGTATATTTCTAACTGCAAAACATCCCGTAGCCTATATGAAACTCACCCGAGCCCTCGGGGCACCACACCAAACAAGCACACAAGTCTTAAAATATCATACGAACTAGCTCGCATGATCAAATCACCAAAATATCACCTAGAACTACGAATTTAGCACCTAATTGCATGAATTTTTCAAGAAAGTTTCAAAAAATATTTTCTCAACCAAAGGTCCGAATCACGTCAAACCAGTCCCGTTTCTTACCAAATTTCACACATAAGGTATAAATATCATAACGAACCTATATTGAGCTTCGGAACCACAATACAGACATGGTATCAAAAATTTATTTCTCGGGCTAGGGACCTTGGAATTCGATTTCAGGCATATGTTCGGGTCCCATGTTTTACTATGCACCCACCGGGACTGTCAGAATACGGGTCCGGGTCCATTTACCTACAATATTGACCGAAGTAAAAAAAAATCAACTTTTTAGGAAAAAAATTATTATTCATTAGTTTTTCACATAAAAGATTTCTATATGCACATACGGACTACGCACACAAATCGAGGAGGAATAAAATAAGATTTTGAAGGCTTCAGAACACCGAATTGGGCTCTAAAACACAACATGACCATTCGGTTCATCACATTTTCCACCTCTAAAGTAACCGTTCGTCCTCGAACGGACATAGAAAAGTACCTGATCTAGTGAAAAGATGGGGATATCTGCTCTGCTTATCGGGCTCTGACTCCTAGATAGCTGCCTCAATAGGCTGACCTCTCCACTGCACTCGAACCGATGATAACTCTTTGATATCAACTAATGAACCTGCTGGTCTAGAATAGCTACTGGCTCCTCCTCGTAAGTCAAATCCTTGTCCAACTGGATAGTGCTGAAATCTAACATGTGGGATGGATCGTCGTGATACTTTCAAAGCATGGACACATAAAACAATGGATGTACAATAAACTCGGTGGCAACGCGAGTTTACAGGCCACCTCACCCACTCGATCAAGGATCTCAAAAGGCCCGATGAACCTAGGGCTTAACTTGCCCTTCTTCCCAAACAGCATCACACCCTTCATGGGTGACACTCGAAGCAACACCTTCTCCCCAACATGCCACATCACGAACCTTACGGTTGGCATAACTCTTTTGCCTGGACTGAGCTGTACGAAGTCTATCCTGAATGATCTTAACCATATCCAAGGCATCTTACACTAAATTTTGCCCAATAATCGAGCCTCCCCCAGTTCAAACTACCCAACCGGCGATCGACTGATAGTTGTTGTTTTAGGCAAACTCCGCTAATGGCAAGAACCGATCCCAAGAATAGCCAAAGTCAACAACACAAGCACAGAGCATATCCTTGAATATCTAAATAGTACACTCGAAATATCTGTCTGTCTGAGGATGAAATGATGTGCTCAACTCGACCCACGTACCTAACTCACATTGTACTGCCCTCCAGAATTGCAAGGTAAACTACGTACCCCGATCCGAAATGATAGACACGAGCACACCATGGAAATCAATGATATCACAGATATAAATCTCTGCCAACCGCTCCAAAGAATAGGAAACTGCCACGGGAATGAAATTCGCTGACTTAGTTAGTCTAACCTTAATAACCCAGACTGCATTGAACTTCCTCAGAGTCCATGGGACTCCAACAACAAAATCTATAGTGATACGCTCCCGCGCGCACTCAGGAATCTCAATCTTCTAAAGCAAACCACCAGGTTTGTAATGCTCTTAATTTACTTGCTGACAATTTAAACACCGAGCTACATATGCAATAATATCCTTCTTCGTCCTCCTCCTCCAATAATGCTGCCGCAATTTCTGAAAGATCTTAGTTGTGCCCTGATGAATAGAATACCGGGAACTGTAGGACTCCTCTAGAATAAACTCACAATCTCATCTACATTAAGCACACAAACACGACCCTACATCCTCAAGACTCCATCATCTCCAACCATAACCCGCTTATCATTACCATGCCGCAACGTGTCCCAAAGGATAAGCAAATAAGGATCATCATATAGCCGCTCCCAGATTCTCTCAAACAACAAAGACCGATCGACTATACAAGCTCGTATATGACTTGGCTAAGAAAAATCCAACCTCACGAACTGATTGGACAAAGCCTGAACATCTAAAGCAAGAGGTCTCTCACCAACAGGAATATCTGCAAGACGGCCCATACTAACTGACTCCCTACTCAAAGCATCAGCAACCACATTGGCCTTCCTAGGATGATATAAGATGATGATATCATAGTCTTTTAATAGCTCCAACTACCTCATTTTCCTCAAATTAAGCTCCTTATGCTTGAAAAAATACTGCAAAATCTTATGATCTGTGAACACCTCATATGACACGCCATATAAATAGTGCCTCCAAATCTTTAGCGTGTGAATAATGGCTGCTAGCTCCAAGTCTTGAACCCGATAATTCTTCTCGCGAATCTTCAACTACCACGAAACATATACAATAACCTTGCATCCCTGCATCAATACCGCACCAAGTCCAATATGAGATGCATCAAAATATACTGTATAGGGCCCTAAAGCAGTGGGAAGCACCAACACCGGCGCCATATTCAAAGCCGTCTTGAGCTTCTGAAAGCTCGCCTCACACTCGTCCAACCACTTGAATGAGGCACCCTTCTTGGTCAACCTGGTCATTGGGGCTACTATGAATGAAAACCTCTCCACAAACCGATGGTAATAACTTGCTAAAGCAGTGGAAACACCAGATCTCTGTAGCTGATGTGGGTCTAGGCCAGTCCTTGACTGCCTCAATCTTTTTATGATCCACTTAAATACCCTCTACTGATACATCGTTACCCAAGAATGCAACTGAACTTAACCAGAACTCATATTTTAAAAACTTAGCATATAACTGGTTGTCTTTTAGAGTCTGAAGAACGCTCTGAAGATGCTGCTCATGCTCCTCTCGGCTGCGGGAGTAGATCAAGATATCATTAATGAAAACAATCACAAAGGAATTAAGATAGGGCTTGAACACCCAGTTCATCAAATCCATAAATGTTGTTGGGGCATTGGTTAACACAAATGGCATCACTAGAAACTCATAATGCCCGTACCGGGTCATAAAGATGGTCTTAGGGACATCGAATGCCCTAATCCTCAACTGATCGTAGCCAGACCTCAAATAAATCTTTGAAAACACCTTGGCACCCTGAAGCTGATCAAATAAGTCATCAATCCTCAGCAATAAATACTTGTTCTTGATGGTGACTTTGTTCAACTGCCGATAATCCATGCACATTCTTATCGGTCCATTTAACAAACAATACCGGCGTATCCCGAGGTGAGTTTCTGGACCTAATGAATTCCTTATCAAGAAAATCTTGCAACTGCTCATTTAACTCCTTCAACTCTGGCGGGGCCATAAGGTATGGCAGAATAGAAATGGGCTAAGTGCCCGGAGCCAAATCAATGTAAAAGTCAATATCCCTATCGGGCAGCATCCCCAGCAGGTTTGCAGGGAATACCTCTGGAAACTCACGAACAACTGGTACAGAATCCATGGAAGGAACCTCCACACTGGAATCACAAACATAAGCCAAATAAGCCAAAAACCCCTTCTCGACCATACGCCGAGCCTTCATATAAGAAATAACCCTATTGATAGAATGACTAGGAGTCCCTCTCCACTCCAATCGAGGCAACCCCAGCAAAGCTATATTCACGGTATTTGCGTGACAGTACAATATAGCATGATAAGGTGACAGCCAATCCATCCCCAAAATGACATCAAAATCAACCACATCAAGAAGTAGGAGGTCTACCCTGGTTTCAAGACCCCCAATAGTAACCACACATGAGCGATAGACACGATCAACAACAAGAGAATCACCTACCGGTATGGACACATACACATGATCATTCAAAGAATCACAAGGCACAACCAAATATGAAGCAAAATAATATGACATATATGAGTATGTAGACCCCGGATCAAATAAAACTGAACCATCTCTACTGCAAATTGAAATAGTACCTGTGATAACAACATCGGATGACTCAGCCTCAAGCCTGGCTAGAAAAGCATAACATGGTGCAGGGCCCCACCATTTTGAACTATATCCATAGGACGACCTCCTACTAGCTGGCTTCCACCTCTAGCGGCCTAAACTCTACCTCTAATACATCGACCTCCACCTTTAGTTGTCTGACCCCTACCTCTAGCTGGCTGAGCGGGTGATGGAACACCCGGTGCCGGGACCATGGCATGAGAACCTGGTGCTGAGAACTGCTCGATGCTCAAGGACACTACCTAGAAATATGTATCGAATCACGACAAGTATAACACAACTTTGATTGTTGTGGCTGATAACCCTGAAACTGACCCTGACGGCCTGAGTAACTACCCTAAAAACTCTGAAGCGGAGGTGCACTAATAGGAGTTGGTGGTGCACCGTTGGCTAATTGATCGGAATACTACATATGAGAGCCACAGCCACCTGAAGCACCATGAGAAGTCTGAAGCGCTGAATGAAATGGACTAGTAGGATGGCCTCTACCGAATGTACCCCGAGCTCAAAATGAAGCCCCACTGAATCCACCAAAGTGATGAGGACTCTTGTCAGACCCCTAACCATTCCCCTGAGCTAAAACCATCTCAACTCGTCTGGCCATAATGGCCGCATCCTTGAAAGAAATATCGCTCCATATCTTCTTAGCCATCTGCAATCTGATAGGCCAAGCAAGTCCCTCAATAAACCTCCTCAACCACTCTCTCTCGGTGGGGAGGAGAAGAAGAGCATGACAGGCCAAATCAATAAAGCGGGTTTTGTGCTGAGTAACGGACATACTGCCCTGCTGGAGATGCTCGAACTGCCTGCAATAGTCCTCTCTTAGTGTAACAGGAAGGAACTTCTCAAGAAATATCTAAGAGAACTGGTCCCAAGTCAAAGCAGGCGACCCAACTGGTCTGGCCAAAAGAAAATCCCTCCACCATTTCTTGGCGAAAACTGACAGACAAAAAACAGCAAAGTCGACCCCATTGGTCTCCACTATCCCCATGTTACGTAACACCTCATGAAAACTGTCTAGATAGTCCTAGGGATCCTCTGAAGATGTACCGCCACAATGAATGGTGAAAATCTTGGTAAACCTATCCAACCTCCATAAAGAATCAGAAGATATAACCGATCCATCACCGGTCTATGCTATAACTCCCGACAGAACTACCCTAACTAGTTGAGCTGCTGGAGTTTGAAACTGAGGATCCATCTTCTCCAGAGTGTGAGTAGCGGGAGTCTGTGCTCCTCCCCCAGCCTGAGAGATGGCTGGTGCTACAGAAAATGTGCCAGCCTGAGTAACACTCTCCACAAGGCCCACTAGATGTACCAGAGCATCCTGAAGCATTAGGGTAGCTATGAACCCCCTGGAACCTGAGCTGGTCGTGTAGGAATAGTCTAGGTCGGGACCTTATCATCAAACTCCACCTAAGGCTCCGCTACTGGTGTTGCTGCTCGAGCTCTAAGTTGAGTCCTGCCCCTGCCTCGGTGTTGATACCCAATTATTCCCTGCATATTTTTTATATTCGAAATACTTTCAAAATAGAATATATATGCATATATAAGTATGTCCAAGTATTTTAATATTTTTTCCAATTTTTAAAAGATTTTTAAACCAATTTATTGCTTCATTTTAACAGTACAAAACCAATAATTATCATTTTTGGTGATTAATTTATTTTGCTCTCATATTCATACTAAAATATATCTAAGGCAATTTTTACACATTTTTACAATCTTGCTTAGTATTTTTAAAACTAAATTGCACTTAACTTCAATATTAGCCTATTTTAAGAATTAATTATGTTTATAATTACAAATTTGATTCCAGTATTTTTAATTTAATGTTTGTATATTATTAATTAATTTAGTACCTTTAATTTATTTTCAAAAATTATTTTACTATTTTTTATAAAAGAAAAAGAAAAAGTAATTATTTAAATACTAGCCCTATTTCATTTTAATTGTAGCCCAATTTGACCACCCCAAGTAACCCAATTTCAAATTCAAAATTACCCGATCTAGGTACAATTTAACCCGCCCCTGCCACCCTTATCCAACTTGCTCGACTCTCTCTTTTGATCTAAGCCGTTGATCATTTTGATCAATGGCCACGATCCCTCCATTCCTTTTTAATTTTCCAAAGTCCAACCTTAAAATTATTTCACTTAATCAGACGACTCTAAACACCCCTTTCTCTCAAACTCAATCAAACATTCCTGGAACCCTAATTGTCTCCCACCATTTCCCACCGAAAATCCATCGGAATCCATGGCTTCTCCATCCATGGGAATCTTATACTCACATCCTATTACTCCTATGTGCTCGATACTTGAAGAGTCGAGGCCAGACCTTGAAGGTCTTCACTCAGACCTTTGCCAATTCGAGGTCTCAAGATCATCGCCGGCCTCGCTCCGCGTATCAAGGTTGTTTCAGCCTGGTTTTGGCTTCTCCGACTCCGATCGGTGACCTTTTAAAAGCCTTTGTCATTTTAGGGTTCTTCTGAAACCCTTCAAGGTTTTCTCCGATTTTTCTAGATTTTTTGTGTATCTATATTCTACTTGAGTTTTCAAATGATTTCCCTATCTTTGCTTTCAAAAATTACTTTCAAAACTGCCTCTTTATGTTCTAGGGGTTTCTGAAATGTTTAAGTATTTTTATGATTTTTTCTTTGTTATTCGTATGTTTGCCTCCACTGTGTTCTTGTATCATCTTTTTGTGTTTTTCTTACTGTGTTTTCCTACACTATGGTCTTGTAGACTTCTGTACTGTATTTTTACCATGTTCTTACACGTTTATCTTATTGTGTTTTCCTAAATGCTTTTCTGCTATACTTTTCCGGTGTTCTTGTGTTCTTCTACTGTATTTTCCTACTAAGTTTTGTAAATTTCTTTGTTTGCCTTCTATTGAACCCTGTTTAAGTTTCTTCTAAGCATGCTTTTTCTACTTTTCGTAATAGTATCTGCCATTATGTTCTTTAAACCCTTATACTATGATTTCATGTTACTTTGCTATCATATTCTTCATAAGTTCTGTTGTTGAATAAGCCTGTCCTTTTTCTAAAACTTCTAAACATGATTTTGATTCAATTGCTTGCCCTCCCGTCCTTGCTTTATGGTTTGCTTGACCTAGTGTTTCATTTCGAAACCCCTAACTCTGTCAGACTAACTTTGAGTCTCTGAACAGAGTTTACACCTTTGTTTTAATACAATGTCGAACCTTTTGCTAAACTCTTCTACACTGGATTCTTTCTACTTATTTTTTACAAGGGCATGATAAAGTTTCCTTCATGTTTAACGTGTCTGTATGCTTTTATTTGCGAGGAATCTTTATTCAAAAAAGGTTATCAAACTTGTAATTGATTCAAAATTCCTTTTAAATAGGTCTAATTGATTTTTTTTGCTGATTTTCCTTAAGTTAAAAATATTTCCCATCTTTTTGACTTGGTTCGTTCATACGAAATCTCTGGCCTCAGTTTTCTTGGCTGTTAATTGATTTTCTTTCCTTAAATTGTACAGCCGTGTATTTCAAAGACCTTTTCCTTAAATAGCCTTTATGTATTTGTCCCTAATTTACTACTTTGTAGAAAGTGTTTATTTAAATCCTTTCCTTAAATGGTTCTACCCATTTGAATCTGAATCCCTTAATTAAAGGGAGTTTTATGTAATTGATTTATAATTAGTCTTCAATTATTTTTTACCTTATTTTCTCATGACTTTCACACTATAAATACATGACTCTTTTGTTTCATACTACACACGATTTTAATAATCCTCCACTACTGCAATTCACAATTCTTCTGAACTCTTACTCTCACAAAAGAGAACTCTCTCTTTTTGTCTGCATTCCAGCTCTCACTAGACTACTGATTTTCCTATTTGTTTCCTTGAAACTGGTACGTCCTAATCCTAATTAACAGCATCACCACAATGTATTTACTTACAGCTTTCTACATCTCTATCTCTTTACTACTTCTGCAAATTAGAATACTTAAACTAGTATGTTGATTTCTTTTGTTTGTTTCTGTTATGAACTCCTCTTCCCTACTCCCTTTATGTATTTTGAGTTACAGTTTAAAACATGGCAATATGCAAGTTATTGTCTATCGATTAAACTTGATCCCTTAGGGGATCCTAACCTCTAAAATAATATGTTCTAGTAGGCTTATGGGTGTGTCAGCATTTCTCATTGTTGGGTTATGCCCATTAGCCTGCATTTATCTCTTGCAATTCCCCATTCCTTATATCCCTATGTGTACTGTTTCCCTTTCCCTTTTCCCTCTTGGAATTCTGCAGTTGCACTCTCCTTCTTAGTTCCTAAGTTCTTCCCCCCTCTTGTGAGCCTTGCCTTGGGACCTTGAGTTTCCTCTAAACTTGGACACCTGAGGGCTGACCCTTCTACACTGCACTTTGGCTTAATATGGGGATAAATTTGGGTGTAAGCACTGCGCGGAGTCCTTAAGAAGCTCTTAGGGAACTCTGACACACCCAAGTGGTAGAAAGGCTTTGATCATTAATCTGTAATTCCTTCTCCTACTATGAAACTGACTTGTCTTTTTGTTTCTTTCCCTTATTTATTTTACTATTTTCCTATTGCATTCCTTTATCTGTTTTAAATTATTTTAATTATTATTATGAACGTGCAAATATGTGGCAACTTGTTTTAATTATTGCAACCGTATATTTTCAATATCATATTCCACTCATGCCAAACAAAATACCATAGCAACACTTATAATAAGTGGTTGCGCTCTTCCAATATTATCACCCCTAAATCCGGTAAAGGCATATTTACGGTAAAAACAATCGATCAACGGTGTAGTTGACGGTTCCGCGCCTTTCCCTTTTGAGTTGTCCCCTTAAGGGTACCAGTCTAGTACTTCATAGAAACCTTACTTTGTGTAATTATGCATGCATCATGGTCAAACCTAGCCGAGTTAGTTATGTTGTCCCGTATAATGACTCTTTAAGATAGCCTTGTCCAAAGTCCACTGGGTTTTCCCAAAACCCAAACGGACACTACCATGTTTGTGCATTTATTTGGAGAACTAAATTTTTTTATGCCAATTATTGATATTTAGTAGTCGAGTCTGGTGGGGGTAAGGGCCTAACCCTTTATTTTGCAGAAACATGAGGCACGAGGTCCCCAGATTCAGCATGTTCACCAACATCTAGCCCAAACTGCTAAGCTGGTGGAAGGATTTTCACTCCAGTGATCAGACGCTTATCCAAAAACATTTAGGGAACCTACCCCCTCTCTTGGAAATGTAACCCAACAACAAAATTATAGAAGCTGCTACTCTATTATGGGATTGTGATAGGTCTGCGTTTCGCTTCAGAGATATTGAGATGACACCCCTGCTCGAGGAAATAGGAAGACTAGCTAGTATACCATGGGAAACTCCAGGTTTATTAATGCCAAAAAATCGCAAAGGCAAAGGTTTTCTCAAAATGATGGGTCCAAAGAAGAATCCGGACTTGACATGTTTGAAGGAGTCATACATACCCTTTGACTACTTGTACGAGAGGTACGGTCACAACAAATCTTACTGTACTTATCCTGATGAGTTCACCCTTACGTCACTGGGGCATATTGATCAAAGGGTATTTGTCTTCATGTTCTGTTTCATGGGAATGATAGTCTTTCTGATGAAGAAAGCAAGGGTCCATGCCAGGCTAGCTATGGTCACCAAAACTCTAATGGAGGGAATTCATGGATAAACATTCAGTCTCGTACCAATGATCATTGCAAAAATATACCGAGCCTTGCAAAAGTGTCAACAAGGAGCCAGACACTTCGAGGGTTGTAATCTGCTACTTTAACTTTGGCTCGTGGAACATCTCAAAAAGAGTAGGTACGGACAAGAAATCCATCGAAGGGATTGGGAGGATCATATCGCTTTTCATCACCCAAAGCGAATAAATTACATGCCCTACATGTTCGCCTAACCAGAGAATGCTAGAGAATGGGTCGAACTCTTAGAAAATTTGACTGAGGACCAAGTGCAATAAATGTTTGAGTGGTTCCCAACCGAGGAGTTCATCGTCCGATCCAGGGATGCACCTTTCCTAATACTGATCGGCTTAAGAGGAACATGCCCATATGCACCTCTTCGGGTTATGAGACAAGTGGGAAGGAAGCAGCTTATACTGAGGGTCGACAAGGTGAGTCACTTCCGGGCTGACTTCCAGAATGACGATAGCCCTTACAGATGCTAGGCTCAGAATATGTGGCATTGCAAAATCGTCATGGGAAGGGACACCATTGAACCAGACAGATACCACACGAGTTGTGATCCCCATTATTCAGGTCGGTTGGAAGATAATCATAATGGTCTGGGTCAACCCGGGTTTGTTCAAGGTAACTGGATGACTGATGAAAAGGCCGAAGCACAGGCCAAGTACAACCATCTGTGCAAGAGAATCCGAGAATGCAAAAGCGAGCACCCTGAGATATAGGAAGCCAATCAAAAACTAATTGAAGAATGGAAGGATATGGCTGTCACCTCCAACAAACGTTTGGTCTATTTGGAGCTAAGTATAGTAGAGTTGTAAAAGAAGTTCTTGAAGAGGGTCGAAGACTATCGGACTGCTGAAGGAAATGAAGGCGGACATCTAGCCAGAGCCTACTTGCTGCTGGGACTTCGTGAGATAGGGAAGCTGTTCGATGGAGTCGATGATGCCGAGCCTGGGGAAGGTCCCTCTGGGACAAAATAAATAGGAATTTCCATTTCTGCTTTATCAAAATGTAATAAGGCCAATGGCCACTAGTGATTTTTATTTTCTTGTTGTTTACTGTCGTTTTGGGATTCAACTACTTTTTATCAATCACATGAGGCATTTAGCATTCTAAGTTCTCCAAATCAACTTGTCTCTAGGCCTACCTCGGGTACAACGAGGCCCCCCAAAAATTAGGACGCGCTCTATATTTCATCACTATGTGTTTAAATATTGCAACATTTTTCTAAATGATCCTCACTAACTTGTTACCTTTTTATTTTTACTTTTTATTTATTCCCCTCCCCAAAGGTTAGTTCATGAATTCTGGCAACATCATCATATTTTACAAGATCCAAGGGCCTTCTACCTACTCCTCTTCCCAGTCCTGTCATATAAAAAAACAAGGGGAAATGGAAGATTTGAACAACTCAATTGAAAGGGTAAAGGTCACTAAGGAAAATGCATCCCAACTAGAACAAAAGCTGTTGAAATTTCAGAAAGAACTTGATCAAGTACAGAATTTGGCAACTCTGTCATTTTTCCTCTCCAATCCAAAGATTACTTTCCCAAATACTCAGAATCTTGTAATTCCGCAAAGCATCCCAAAGCAACAAAACCATCCCGCTCCTCACCACCATTGCAATACCTACCATACTTCAAATAACACCCCACTGATCATCCCAGAACCCCAAAACTCTACAAATGACCACTGCCACACCCAACACAATAGCCCCACATGGAGACTGTGCCGCACTCCACCCAGCCCATCTCAAGCACACCCGAGTCCAATGAAAATGACTCGCTCATCAAAAATTTGGCCGAAGAGCTTAAAAGGTTGACTAGCAGAATTCAAGGCGTTGAAGGTAGTAAGGTGTAATGACCCGGCCGGTTGTTTTTAGAATTTATACCTTTTTCCCCTATTAACTGCTTCCTCTAAGTTTATTTCTGCTATTTTGGTTTGCCGGGACATTCGGTGTTGGGATTCGGAGTGTTTTGGGACACTTAGTCCATAAATGAGAGCTTAAGTGTTGAAAAATGGTCCATAATCGAAACTGTGTGAAGACAGACTTGGAATGGAAATCCGATGGTTCCGTTAGCTCCGTTAGGTAATTTCGGGATTGGAAGTGTGTTCGGAATGTATTTTGGAAGTCCGTAGCTCATTTAGGCTAGAAATGTCGAGAGTTAGTATTTTGGCGATTTCCGGTTGATAGGTGAAATTTTGATCCGAGGGTCGGAACGGAATTACGGAAGTTGTTGTAGCTTCATTAGGTGATTTGGGAGATGTGTGCAAAATTTCAAGTCATTCTGACATGTTTTGGTCGGGTTTTTGATCGAATGTGTATTTTTGAAGTTTTAAAAGAACTTAGGCTTGAATTCGTTATAATTCGATGATTTTAGTGTTAATCAAGGTGTTTTGATGATTGAAAAAAGTTTGTATGAT
>MU777980.1:9101-27240 GCA_026770625.1 Nicotiana glauca
GTTCTTGGGAAAAAGAAGAAAGAAGAGGTGGCCGTTGTAGAAGGGAGATCTTGGTCCAGGAATCCTAATCCATACTACCATCAACCTCGTCCACATCAACCTTACTTACCAGCACCATATGGTCCACCACAACAATATTACCCTCCCCCTGTTCCACAATTTTCTGTACATCATGCTCAACCCTACCCACCACCGCCTACACCATGGCAAGTACCAGCACCTCATAATACCTATCATACCCAGAATACTTATCCACCACCCAAAACATATAAAAACCCCGGTGGAACAGGCTTCCGTCCTAATCCCGGTGTCAGGAATGATAGGATGCAAAAGAAGAAAACTTTTACTCCATTAGGAGAGTCATATACCAGTCTGTTTCATAGACTGAAGCAACTCGGAATCCTGAACCCCATTGAATCCAAAATCCCTAACCCACCACCAAGGAACCTGGACCAGTCTGTTAGTTGTGAGTACTGTTCAGGAGCTCCAGGACACGACACCGAAAAGTGTTGGCATCTTAAAATCGCAATACAAGAGCTTATTGATTCTAGAAGAGTTGAAGTCCAGGCTCCTGAGAGTCCCAATATTACACAAAACCCCCTACCTGTGCATCATGAAGCTCATATGATAGAATTACTGCAAAGAGAAGATTGCAAAAATCCTTCTCAAACTGTAATGATGATTAAGGCAGGCAAAGGCAAGATACAGGAGAAAGCAATGGGTGAGAAAACAGTGATCACGGTTAAGCAAAGAATGAATGAGCCAGTGAAGGTAACAGAGCCCGAGCCAATAAAGGTGATAGTTCCAGGAGCAAGTGCAAAATCTGTGTTGACTGTGAAAGAGGCCCAAGTAGAGCCGGTCATTATCAAACCGGTTACTCAAATGCCTGTTGTGAATGTTAAAGCTGTGCCATGGAATTACAACAAAGTGACTGTCATGTATCGAGGGAAAGAAATTAAAGATGAAATTGGTGAGACTCACGGATTGACAAGATCAGGAAGGTGCTTTGCTCCCTAAGAATTAAGAAAAGCAAAACTCACCAGAGATAATCCGGCCAATGTAAAGAAAGATGTTACTGAGGAGGAGGCCGAGGAATTTTTGAAGAAAATGAAAGCGCAGGGCTATTCGATAGTAGAACAATTGAGAAAGACGCCAGCGCAAATATCCCTGCTGTCCTTGCTAATTCACTCAGATGAACACCGTAGTGCATTAATGAAAATACTGAACGAGGCTCATATGCCTGAGAAGATTACGGTGAGTCATCTTGAAAAGATCGCAAATAAAATCTTTGAGGTAAACAGGGTGACATTCTCAGATGATGAACTGCCGATAGAAGGAATGGAACATAACAGAGCTTTGTATCTTACTATTAAATGTGAAGATTCGGTAGTGACCCGTATGTTGATTGATAACGAGTCGAGTGCCAACATATGCCCTTTGTCTACTTTTGGAAAGCTCAAGATTGATAATGAAAGAATCCACAAGAATAGCATTTGTGTGCGTGGATTCGACGGAGGTGGAAAGAATACTGTTGGAGACATTGTGCTGGAACTTACCATCGGGCCGGTAGAGTTTACAATGGAATTTCAAGTCTTGGATGTTGCTGTATCCTATAATCTTCTGCTGGGTCGACCATGGATCCATGCGGCAAAAGCTATGCCATCCTCACTACATCAGATGGTAAAATTCGAGTGGGACCATCAATAAATAGTGGTCCATGGCGAAGATAATTCTTGCAATACTATCACTCCTTTCGAAGAGGTTGAGGACGATAAAGGTCCCTGGGTGTACCAAGTAATAGATACTGTATCCGTTGCTAAAATTCTGGAGGGCGAGCACCTGCCTATGCCAAAGGTAGCTTCTGCATCAGTTATGGTTGCTACGGAGATGTTGAAAAATGGGTTTCTCCCTGGGAAAGGGTTGGGAGCTGCACTATAGGGAATCACACAGCCAGTATCTCTTCCCGGAATCATTGACACTTTTGGGTTGGGTTTTAAGCCGACCATTGCTGATATAAAGAGAGCTCGAAAACTGAAGAAGAAAGGATGGACCCTCCCTAAGCCTATCCCTAAACTCTCCCATTCATTCGTCAGGCCTGGCACAAAGAGACTTCATTCCCTAGTCGCCTTCTAACCAACATTAGGGCTCTCATCCTTAATGTTACACAAAGGGCTTCCATTCCCAAGTTGCCTTTTTCCAACATTAGGGCTCTAATCCCTGAGTTTAGTTTTTAGACGTAGGGCCTCCGTTCCCTAGTCGCCTTTTACAAATATTAGGGGTCCATTCCCTGAGTTCAGTTTTTAGACATAGGGCCTCCATTCACTAGTCGCCTTCTAACCAATATTAGGGCTCCCATCCCTTAGTTGAATTTTTAGACATAGGGCCTACATTCCCGAGTCGCCTTTTTACAAACATTAGGGCTCCAATCCCTGAGTTTAGTTTATAGGGATAGGGCCTCCATTCCCCAATCACCTTTTACTAATATTAGTGCTCCAATCTCTAAGTTGAGTTCTAGACACAGGGCCTCCATTCTCCAGTTGCCTTTTGCTAATATTAGGGCTCTAATTTTGAAGTTGAGTTTTTACACATAGGGCCTCCATTCCCTAGACGCCATTTACCAACATTAGGGCTCTAATCCCAAAGTTGAGTTTTTAGACATAGGTTCTCCATTCCCTAGTCGTCTTTTACCAATATTAGGGTTCAAATCCCTGAGTTGAGTTTTTAGACATAGGGACTCCGTTCCCTAGTCGTCTTTTACCAACATTAGGGCTCCAATCCCTGAGTTCAGTTTTTAGACATAGGGCCTCCATTCCCTAGTCGTTTTTTTTCAAACATTAGGGCTCCAGTCCTCTAGTTGAGTTTTTAGACATACGGTCTCCATTCCCTCGTTGACTTTTTACCAATATTAGGGCTCCAATCCCTGAGTTGAGCTATTAGACATATGTCCTACATTCCCGAGTTGCCTTTTTACAAACATTAGGGCTCCAATCCCTCAGTTGAGTTTATAGGGACAGGGCCTCCATTCCCCTATCGCCTTTTACCAACATTAGTGCTCCAATCTCTTAGTTGAGTTTTAGACACAGGGCCTCTAATCCCCAGTGGCCTTTTGATAACATTAGGGTTCTAATTCTTGAGTTGATTTTTTAGACATAGGGCCTCCATTCCCTAGACGCCATTTACCAACATTAGGGCTCTAATCCCAAAGTTGAGTTTTTACACATAGGGCATCCATTCCCTAGGCACCTTTTACCAATATTAGGGTTCGAATCCCTGAGTTGAGTTTTTAGACATAGGGACTCCGTTCCCTAGTCGCCTTTTAACCAATCTTAGAACACCAATCCCTGAATTGATTTTTTAGACATAGGGCCTCCATTCCGTAGTCGCCTTTTTTGCCGACATTAGGGCTCCAATCCTTGGGTTGAGCTTTTAGACATAGGTCCTTCATTCTGTTGACGCCTTTTTTTGCCAATATTAAGCTCCCCAATCCCCGAGTTGAATGGTTAGACATAGGGCCTCCATTCCCTATTCGCCTTTTCACCAACGTTAGGGATCCAATCCCTGAGTTGAGTTTTTAGACATAGGGCCTCCATTCCATAGTCGCCTTTTTTACCGACATTAGGGCTCCAATCCCAGAGTTGAGCTTTCAGACATAGGGCCTCTATTCCCTAATTGACTTTTTTACAAACATTAGGGCTCCAATCCCTGAGTTGAGCTTTTAGACATAGGGCCTCCATTCCGTAGTCGCCTTTTTTGCAAATATTAAGCGCTCCAATCCCCGAGTTGAGCTATCAGACATAGGGCCTCCATTCCCTAGTCGCCTTTTCACCAATGTTAGTGATCCAATCCCTGAGTTGCGTTTTTATACATAGGGTCTCCATTCCATAGTCGCCTTTTTTACCGACATTAGGGCTCCAATCCCCGAGTTGAGCTTTTACACATAGGGCCTCCGTTCCCTAGTCCCCTTTCACCAATATTAGGGCTCCAATCCCTGAGTTGAGTTTTTAAACATAGGGCCTCCATTCCCTAATTGACTTTTTTACCAACATTAGGGCCCCAATCCTTGAGTTGAGCTTTTAGACATAGGGCCTCCATTCCGTAGTCGCCTTTTTTTGCCAACATTAGGGCTCCAATCCCCGAGTTGAGTTTTTAGACATAGGGCCTCCATTCCCTAGTCGCGATTTACCAATATTATGGATCCAATCCCTAAGTTGAGTTTTTAGACATAGGGACTCCGTTCCCTAGTCGCCTTTTACCAACGTTGGAACACCAATCCCTAAATTGATTTTTTTAGCCATAGGGCCTCCATTCCTTATTCGCCTTTTAACCAACATTAGAGCTCAAATCCCTGAGTTGAGTTTTTAGACATAAGGACTCCATTCCCTAGTCGCCTTTTTTACCGACATTAGGGCTCCAATCCCTGAGTTAAGGTTTAAGACATAGGGCCTCCATTCCGTTGTCGCCTTTTTTTTACCAATATTAGGGCTTCAATCCCCGAGTTGAGCTTTTAGACATAGGGCCTCCATTCCCTAGTCGCCTTTTCACCAACATTAGGGCTCCAATCCCTTAGTTCAATTTTTAGACATAGGGCCTCAACTCCCTAGTCACCTTTTATCAACATTAGGGCTCAAATCCATGAGTTGAGTTTTTAGACATATGGCCTCCGTTCCCTAGTCGTCTTTTTTACCAACATTAGAGCTCCAATCCTAGAGTTGAGTTATTAGACATAGGGCCTCCATCCCTTGTCGCCTTTTTACCAAGATTAGGGCTTCAATCCCTGAGTTGAGTTTTTAGACATAGGGCCTCCATTTCCTAGTCGCCTTTTCACCAATATTAGGGCTCCAATCCCTGAGTTGCATTTTCAGACAAAGGACCTCCATTCCCTAGTCGCGTTTTACAAATTTTAGGGCTCCAACTCCTAAGTTGAGTTTTTAGACATAGGGACTCCATTCCCTAGTCGCATTTTTACCAACATAAGGGCTTCAATCCCTGAGTTGAGTTTTTAGACATCGGGCATCCATTCCCCAGTCGCCTTTTGCCAACATTAGGGCTCCAATTCCTGAGTTGACTTTTTAGGCATATGGTCTTCATTCTCTAGTCGCCTTTTACCAACATTAGGGCTCTAATCCCAGAGCTGGGTTTTTACACATACGGCGTGCATTTCCAAGTCGCCTTTTTCCAACAGTAGGGCTCCGATCCCTGAGTTTAGTTTTTTGTCGTTGGGCCCCCGTTCGCTTGTCGCCTTTTACCAACGTTAGGGCTCCAATCGATGAGTTCAGTTTTTAGACATAGGGCATCCATTCCCTAGTCGCCTTCTAGCCAATATTAGGGCTCCAATCCCTGAGTTGACTTTTTAGATATTGGGCCTCCATTCCCTAGTAGCCTTTTATAAACATTAGGGCTCTAATCCCTAAGTTGAGTTTTTAGACATAGGGCCTCCATTCCCTAGTCGACATTTCACCATTATTAGGGCTCCAATGCCTTAGTTGAGCTTTTAGACATAGGGCCTACATTAACGAGTAGCCTTTTTACCAACATTAGGGCTCCAATCCCTGAGTGGAGTTTATAGGGATAGGGCCTCCATTCCCCTGTCGCCTTTTACCAACATTAGTGCTCCAATCGCTAAGTTGTGTTTTAGACATAGGGCATCCATTCCCCAGTCGCTTGTTTCCAACATTAGGGCTCCAATTCCTAAGTTGAGTTTTTAGACCTAGGGCCTCCATTCCCTAGTCGCCATTTAACAACATTAGGGCTTTTATCCCGGAGTTGAGTTTTTAGACATAGGGCCTATATTCCCTAGTCGCCTTTTACCAAAACTAGGGTTCCAATCCCTGAGTTGAGTTTTTAGACATAGGGACTCCGTTCCCTAGTCGCTTTTACGAACGTTAGAACTCCAATTCCTGAATTGATTTTTTAAACATAGGGCCTCCATTCCCTAGTCGCCTTTTCACCAACATTAGTGCTCCAATCCCTGAGTTGAGTTTTTAAACTTAGGGCCTCCATTCCCTAGTCGCCTTTTATCAACATTAGGGCTCCAATCCCTGAGTTGAGTTTTTAGACATAGGTCCTCCTTTCCCTAGTCGCCTTTTTTACCGGCATTAGGGCTCCGAAACCTGAGTTGAGCTTTTAGACATAGGGCCTCCATTGCGTAGTCGCCTTTTTTTACTAACGTTAGGGCTCCAATCCTTGAGTTGAGTTTTTAGACATAGGGCCTCCATTCCCTAGTCGCCTTTGTCACGCCCTAAAATCCGAGGAGCGCGACCGGTGCTCAACCGAGTAAACCCGACTGAACAAGCCTGGTAGGTTTCATACATACTACCCAACCCAACACATAATTAAATAAGGGATAAACTCCATTTATCCAATTCTATCAATGTATAATTAACGATTTCCATTTCATTTTTATAAGCAACATCACTTCGCCACTTTAAATGTATTACATATTATACACATCATTGCCAAACATAAATATTTCTATTTTAATTTCCAATACCCGACAATACCCAAAACCTATCTACGGAGCCTCTAAATATAACTGAAGAATAATATAGAAATGACGGTAACAAGGCTCCTGCTATACCTTATACAAATACAAATATAAGACACCGGGAAGAAACAACGGCATAAGCCACGCAGGGCCCCAAGGGGAAAGGGGCTCACCAATATAGCTGATGGAAAGTGGATGTGGTGCTACTGCCGGTGGACTGGTGTGCCTGCTATAGAACCACCTACAATCATAACACGAATGTAGCGCCCCCGGCAAAAGGGACGTTAGTACATTTGAATTATTCTGGTATGTATAACTAAACACCATTTTACTAGAAAGAACTATCAAACAGATACAAGCAAATAATATGGGCAAATCAAAGAAGCAATTCATATAATCTTTCAAGCAATTCCCACAACATAGATTTGGGCATTTCTGTCATGTGTTCACCATTGTTCTCATTACCACCGCCATCTCGAGCGGAGTCCGGTCACAACCCGACAGGCTAGGTCACCTCATTGGAGGCATTACTCTCAATCAATATTTCATTTCCCTTATCCGAAATTCAATATCAGCACATTACCACCATGTGTGCTGCATGGTGTCCGATCATGACCCTATCGGCTAGGTCACCTCATTAAAGGCATTACTCCATTCTCATTAGTCAACACTTCAAATCGTTATCCCACACATATCATAACAATTCCTGGGGCACTCATGGCCACCATCATCACATCGTTTCCCCTTTTCAATATTCATTTTACAAGTTGTGATCATAGACACATATATCAAAGATAATTCAAGTTGCAAATCACAGGTAGTGAGCACATAGCTAGCATGAATAATTCTTTGTTTCAATGTTGGCTTATAGCCCAAGTGTTTCAACACATAACTGTTCTTTTTCATCATTATCTAATTATCAAGATTGGTACATTATTCACATTGAGGCACATCCTTCACGAATATGTATAGATATATGCAAATCAATTAATACGTAGTAACAATCAATACACTAGTCAATTCGACTCTTACCATACTTTCGTAAATGACAACGGAGCGCAATTTCTAATAAAAAGGGGGTTTTAGCCATACATACCTCAATAAAGATTTCCTTACTCTTTTACAAATTTCCGGAACTCTTAGCACTTCGATCTATTGAGTAAAAATTACAAATTAAATCGAGAATTAGAGATGAGATTGAGACTCTAGCTTGGTTCAAGCATATTGACAAACCCTAGAGTTGCAATATAATCTTAGGCCACTTTTTTTAGAGCAATTTATATCACTTTGTACCCCTTTTTAATTCACCACCTCCCACTACTCTAAGGTTTAATACGCATGCAAGGAATCTATTGTTATACCCATGAATAACCTCACTAGTGACCCCTTATATCCGAGAATAAAACAAACAAGAGTTGGGTGATGAAGTATTACCTCTTGAGATGAAGGTCTAGGGGTTTTCACTTGATTTTCTTCAAGGATTTAGCCATATCTTATGGAAAAAATGTTCCCCAGAAAATATGCGACGACTATGCGGTCCGCATTTCGATTATGCAACCGCATTTCGACCACATAACTGACTTCAATTTTAACCAACATTCTGACTCACTTTGCGGTAGATATGCGGTCCGCATTCCAGATTTGCGGCCGCATTCTGGACCGCATTTCTTGTATTTTTCTAGAAACTTTTTCTTGACTTTTTAATGCATTATTCTTGACATGTTCCTAACTTGGTACCACGGGATCTGGGTTTTGAGTAGGGATTTCACGGGGCCTTACAGCCTTTTACCAACATTAGGACTCCAATCCCTGAGTTGAGATTTTAGACATAAGGCCTCCATTACCAAGTTGACTTTTTTACCAACATTAGGGCTTCAATCCCTGAGTTGAGCTTTTAGACATAGGGCCTCGATTCCCTAGTCATATTTTTTTACAGACATTAGGGATCCAATGCCTGATTTGAGTTTTTCGACATAGCGTCTCCATTCCCTAGTCGCCTTTTACCCATATTAGGGCTCCAATCCCTGAGTTGAGATTTTAGACATAGGGACTCCATTCCCTAGTTTCTTTTTTTACCAACATTATGGCTTCAATCCTAGAGTTGAGTTATTAGACATAGGGCCTCCATTCCCTAGTCGCCTTTTTTACCAACATTAGGGCTTCAATCCCTGAGTTGAGTTTTTAGACATAGGGCCTCCATTCCCTAGTCGCCTTTTCACCAACATTAGGGCTAAATTCCCTGAGTTGAGTTTTCAGACAAAGGGCCTCCATTCCCTAGGAGACTTTTACAAATGTTAGGGCTCCAACTCCTAAGTTGAGTTTTTAGACATAGGGACTCCATTCCCTAGTCGCATTTTTACCAACATAAGGGCTCCAATCCCTAAGTTGAGTTTTTTTTGCCACACGGCATCAATTCCCTAGTCGCCTTTTACCATCATTAGGGCTCCAATCCCTGAGCTGAAGATTTTAGACATAGGGCCTCCATTCCCCAGTCGCTTTTTTTTTTTACCAACATTAGGGCTCCAATCCTAAGTTGAGTTTTTAGATATAGGGCCTCCATTCCCTAGTCACTTTTTACCAATATTAGGGCTCCAATCCCTAAGTTGAGCTTTTAGACATAGGGCCTCCATTGCGCAGTCGCCTTTTTTTGCCAACGTTAGGGCTTCAATCCTTGAGTTGAGTTTTTAGACATAGGGCCTCCATTCCCTAGTCGCCTTCTAACCAATATTAGGGTCCAATCCCTGAGTTGAGTTTTCAGACATAGGGCCTCCATTCCCTAGTCGCCTTTGTCACGCCCCAAAATCTGAGGAGCGCGACCGGCGCTCAACCGAGTAAACCCGACTGAGCAAGCCTGGCAGGTTTCATACATACTACCCAACCCAACTCATAATTAAATCAGGGATAGACTCCATTAATACAATTCTATCAACGTATAATTAACGATTTCCATTTCATTTTCATTAGCAACTTCACTTCGCCTCTTTCAGGGTATTACAAATTATACACATCATTGCCAAACATAAATATTTCTATTTTAATTTCCAATACCCGACACTACCCACAACCTGTCTACGGAGCCTCTAAATATAACTGAATAATAACACAGAAATGCCGGCAACAAAGTTCCGCTATACCTTATACAAATACAAAAATAAGACTCTGGGAAGAAACAGTGGCATAAGCACCGCAGGGACCCGAGGGGAAAGGGGCTCACCAATATAGCTGATGGAAAGTGGAAGAGGTGCTACTGCAGGTGGACTGGAGTGCCTGCTATAGAACCACCTACAATCATGACACGAATGTAGCGCCCCCGGCAAAAGGGACGTTAGTACATTTGAATTGTACTGGTATGTATAACTACACACCATTTTACTAGAAAGAACTATCAAACAGATACAATCAAATAATACGGGCAAATCAAAGAAGCAATTCATATAATCTTTCAAACAATTACCACAACATAGATTTGGGCATTTCTGTAACTTGTTCACCACTGTTCTCATTACCACCGCCATCTCGAGCGGGGTACGGTCACGACCTGACCGGCTAGGTCACCTCATTGGAGGCATTTCTCTCAATCAATATTTCATTTCCCTTATCCGGAATTCAATATCAGCACATTACCACCATGTGTGCGACATGGTGTCCGATCACGACCCGATCGGCTAGGTCACCTTATTAGAGGCATTACTCCATTCTCATTAGTCAACACTTCAAATCATTATCCCACATATATCATAACAGTTCCTGGGTCACTCATGGCCACCATCATCACATCGTTTCCCCTTTTCAATATTCATTTTACAAGCTGTGATCATAGACACATATATCAAAGATAATTCAAGTTGCAAATCACAGGTAGTAAGCACATAGCTAGCATGAATAATTCTATGTTTCAATATTGGCTTATAGCCCAAGTGTTTCAACACATAACTGTTCTTTTTTATCATTATCTAATTATCAAGATTGGTACATTATTCTCATTAAGGAACATCCTTCACGAATATGTATAGATATATGCAAATCAATTAATGCGTAGTAACAATCAATACACTAGCCAATTCGACTCTTACCATACTTTCGTAAATGACAACGGAGCGCAATTTCTAATAAAAAGGGGGTTTTAGCCATACATACCTCAATAAAGCTTTCCTTACTCTTTTACAAATTTCCGGAACTCTTAGCACTTCGATCTATTGAGTAAAAATTACAAATTAAATCGAGAATTAGAGATGAGATTGAGACTATAGCTTGGTTCAAGCATATTGACAAACCCTAGAGGTGCAATATCATCTTAGGCCCCTTTTTTAGAGCAATTTATATCACTTTGTACCCCTCTTTAATTCACCACCTCCCACTACTCTAAGGTTTAATATGCATGAAAGGAATCCATTGTTATACCCATGAATAACCTTACTAGTGACCGCTTATATCTGAGAATAAAACAAACAAGAGTTGGGTGATGAAGTATTACATCTTGAGATGAAGGTCTAGGGGTCTTCACTTGATTTTCTTCAAGGATTTACCCATATCTTATGGAGAAATTTGATGGGGAGACTTTCCCTCTCTAAGAACCATCTCTCTCTCTATAGAAATGCTCAGAAGAAAGCTTACAATGAGCTATAACACTGGATATATCGATATGGAAGTCGGGTTAAAAATTAGAAAATTGGAGCCCCGAGTCAAATATGTGATTGCATTTGCGATCGCAAAGTAAACATGCGGTCCGTATAATGGACCGCAAAATGTTCCCCAGAAAACTAAACACTCTTATTCAGTCTGTGGTAAGAATGCGGTCCGCATTCATGTTCTGCGGTTGCAAAGTGCACCGCAGAACTAACCCTCACAAAATTGCGACGACTATGCGGTCCGTATTTCGATTATGTGACCGCATTTCGACCGCATAACTGACTTCAATTTTAACCAAAATTCTGACTCACTCTGCGACATATATGCGGTCCGCATTCCAGATATGCCGCCGCATTCCGGACCGCATTTCTTTTATTTTTCTAGAAACTTATTCTTGACTTTTTAATGCATTATTCTTGACATGTTCCTAACTTGGCACCACGAGATCCGGGTTTTCGAGTAGGGATTTCACGGGGTCTTACAGCCTTTTACCAACATTAGGGCTCCAAATCCCTGAGTTGAGTTTTTAGACATAGGGCCTCCATTACCAAGTTGACTTTTTTTTACCAACATTAGGGCTCCAATCCCTGAGTTGAGCTTTTAGACATAGGGCCTCTATTCCCTAGTCGTATTTTTTGACAGACATTAGGGATCCAATGCCTGATTTGAGTTTTTTGACATAGCTTCTCCATTCCCTAGTCGCCTTTTACCCATATTAGGGCTCCAATCCCTGATTTGAGATTTTAGACACAGGGACTCCATTCCGTAGTCGCCTTTTTTACCAACATTATGGCTCCAATCCCAGAGTTGAGTTATTAGACATAGGGCCTCCATTCCCTAGTCGCCTTTTCACCAACATTAGGGCTACAATCCTTGAGTTGAGTTTTCAGACAAAGGGCATCCATTCCCTAGTAGACTTTTACAAATGTTAGGGCTCCAACTCCTAAGTTGAGTTTTTAGACACAGGGCCTCCATTCCATAGTCGCATTTTTACCAGCATAAGGGCTCCAATCCGTGAGTTGAGTTTTTTTAGACATAGGGCATCAATTCCCTAGTCGCTTTTTACCGTCATTAGGGCTCCAATCCCTTAGTTGAAGATTTTAGACATAGGGCCTCCATTCCCTAGTCGCTTTTTTTTTACCAACATTAGGGCTCCAATCCTAAGTTGAGTTTTTAGATATAGGCCCTCCATTCCCTAGTCGCTTTTTACCAACATTAGGGCTCCAATCCTTGAGTTGATCTTTTAGAGATAGGGCCTCCAATCCCTAATCGGCTTTTTTTTACCAACATTAGGGCTCCAATCCATATGTTGAGTTTTTAAACATCGGGCATCCATTCCCTAGTTGCCTTTTCACCAACATTAGGGCTCCAATCCCTGAGTTGAGTTTTTAGACATAGGGCCTCATTCCCTAGTCGCCATTTTAGCAACATTAGGGCTCCAATACCGGAGTTTAATTTTTAGACATAGGGCCTCCATTCCCTAGTCTCATTTTCACCAATATTTGGGCTCCAATCCCTAAGAGAAGTTTTTAGGGATAGTGCCTCCATTCTCCTATCGCTTTTACCAACATTAGGGCTCCAATCCCTAAATTGAGTTTTTAGACATAAGGCCTCCATTCCCCTGTCGCCTTTTCACAACAATATGGCTCCAATTCCTGAGTTGAGTTTTTAGACATAGGGCCTCCATTCCCTAGTCGTCTTTTACAAATGTTAGGGCTCTAACTCCTAAGTTGAGTTTTTAGATATAGGGCCCCCATTCCCTAGTCGCATTTTTACCAACATAAGGGCTACAATCCTTGAGTTGAGTTTTTAGACATAGGGCCTCCATTCCCCAGTCACCTTTTGCCAACATTAGGTCTCCTATTCCTGAGTTGAGTTTTTAGACATGTGGCCTACATTCTCTAATCGCCTTTTACCAACATTAGGGCTCTAATCCTAGAGCTGAGTTTTTACACATTGGGCCTCCATTCCGAAGTCAGCTTTTACTAACAGTAGGGCTCCAATCCTTGACTTGAGTTTTTAGACGTAGGGCCTTCGTTCCCTAGTCGCCTTTTACCAACGTTAGGGCTCCAATCCATGAGTTGAGTTTTTAAGACATAGGGCCCTTATTCCCTAGTCGCCTTTTTTACCAACGTTAGGGCTCCAATCCCTGAGTTGAGTTTTTAGACATAGGGCCTCCATTCCCCAGTCGCCTTTTTACAAACGTTAGGGCTCCAATCTCTGAGTTGAGTTTTTAGACATAGGGCCTCCATTCCCTAGTCGCCTTTTACCAACGTTAGGGCTCCAATCTCTGAGTTGAGTTTTTAGACATAGGGCCTCCATTCCCTAGTCGCCTTTTACCAACGTTAGGGCTCCAATCTCTGAGTTGAGTTTTTAGAC
Organism: Nicotiana glauca; assembly: GCA_026770625.1. Taxonomy (NCBI): domain Eukaryota; kingdom Viridiplantae; phylum Streptophyta; class Magnoliopsida; order Solanales; family Solanaceae; genus Nicotiana; species Nicotiana glauca. The sequence continues at coordinate 22,594 of MU777980.1, forward strand.
ATAGGGCCTCCATTCCCTAGTCGCCTTTTACCAACGTTAGGGCTCCAATCTCTGAGTTGAGTTTTTAGACATAGGGCCTCCATTCCCTAGTCGCCTTTTACCAACGTTAGGGCTCCAATCTCTGAGTTGAGTTTTTAGACATAGGGCCTCCATTCCCTAGTCGCCTTTTACCAACGTTAGGGCTCCAATCTCTGAGTTGAGTTTTTAGACATAGGGCCTCCATTCCCTAGTCGCCTTTTACCAACGTTAGGGCTCCAATCTCTGAGTTGAGTTTTTAGACATAGGGCCTCCATTCCCTAGTCGCCTTTTACCAACGTTAGGGCTCCAATCTCTGAGTTGAGTTTTTAGACATAGGGCCTCCATTCCCTAGTCGCCTTTTACCAACGTTAGGGCTCCAATCCCTGAGTTGAGTTTTTAGACATAGGGCCTCCATTCCCCAGTCGCCTTTTTACAAACGTTAGGGCTCCAATCCCTGAGTTGATCTTTTAGACATAGGGCCTCTCTTCCCCAGTCGTCATTTACCAATATTAGGGCTCCAATCCCTTAGTTGAGTTTTTGACATAGGGCCTCCATTCCCCTGTCGCCTTTTGCCAACATTAGGGCTCCAATCCCAGAGTTGAGTTTTTAGGGATAGGGCCTCCATTTCCCAGTCGTCTTTTACCAATATTTGGGTTCCAATCCGTGAGTTGAGTCTTTAGACATAGGGCCTCCATTCCCTAGTCGCCTTTTTTACCGACATTAGAGCTCAAATCCATGAGTTGAGCTTTTAGACATAGGGCCTCCATTTCATTGTCCCCTTTTTTACCAATATTAGGGCTCCAATGCCCGAGTTAAGTTATTAGGCATAACATGTCCAGTCCCTAGTCGCCATTTACCAACATTAAGGCTCCAATCCCTATGTTATGTTTTTAGACATAGGGCCTCCATTCCCTAGTCGCCTTTTTTTTACAAACATTAGGGCTCCAATCCCTGATTTGAGCTTTTAGACATAGGGCCTCTATTCTGTAGTCGCCTTTTTTTACCAACATTAGGGCTCCAATCCCCGAGTTGAGTTTTTATACATAGGGCCTCCATTCTCTAGTCACCTTTTCTAAAACATTAGGGCTCCAATCCCTGAGTTGAGTTGTTAGACATAGGGCCTCCATTCTGTAGTCGTCGTTTACTAATATTAGGGCTCCAATCCTGGGTTGAGTTTTTTTAGACATAGGGCCTCCATTCCCTAGTCGCCTTTTTTTTACCAATATTAAGGCTCCATTCCGTAAGTTGAGTTTTTAGACATAGGGCCTCCATTCCCTTGTCGCTTTTTTGTAACATTAGGGCTCAAATTCCTGAGTTGAGCTTTTAGACATAGTGCCTCCAATTCGTAAGTTGAGTTTTTAGACATCAGGCATCCATTCCCTAGTCACATTTTAACCAACATTAGAGCTCCATCCCTTAGTTGAGATTTTAGACATAGGGCCTCATTACCTAGTCGCCTTTTTTACTAATATTAAGGCTCCAATCCCTTAGTTGAGCTTTTAGACATAGGGCCTCCAATCCGTATGTTGAGTTTTTAGACATCGAACATCCATTCCCTAGTCGCCTTTTAACCAACATTAGGGCTCCAATCCCTGAGTTGAGATTTTAGACATAGGGCCTCCAATCCGTATGTTGAGTTTTTAGACATCGAACATCCATTCCCTAGTCGCCTTTTAACCAACATTAGGGCTCCAATCCCTGAGTTGAGATTTTAGACATAGGGACTCATTCCCTAGCGCCTTTTTTTATTTACCAAAATTAGGGCTCCAATCTCTGAGTTGAGTTTTTAGACATATGGCCTCCATTCCCCAGTCGCCTTTTTACAAACATTAGGGCTCCAATCCCTAAGTTGAGTTTTTAGGGATAGGGCCTCCATTCCCTAGACGCCTTTTACCAACATTAGGGCAACAATCCCTGATTTGAGTTTTTAGACATAGGGACTCCATTCCCATGTCGCCTTTTGCCAACATTATGGCTCAAATTCCTGAGTTGCATTTTTAGACATAGTGCCTCCATTCTTTAGTCGTATTTTACCAATATTAAGGCTCTAATCCCAGAGTTGAGTTTTTAGACATAAGGCGTGCATTCCATCGTCACCCTTTACCAATATTAGGGCTCCAATCCCTGAGTTGGGTTTTTAGACATAGTGCCTCTGTTCACTAGTCTTTTACAATTGTTAGGGCTCCAATCACTGAGTTGAGATTTTACAGATAGGGCCTCCATTCCCCAGTCACTTTTTTACCAACATTAGCATTCCAATTCCATAATTGAGTTTTTAGACATGTGGCCTACATTCTCTAATCGCCTTTTACGAACACTAGGGCTCTAATCCAAGAGCTGAGTTTTTACACGTAGGGCCTCCATTCCCAAGTCAGCTTTTACTAACAGTAGGGCTCCAATCCCTGACTTGATTTTTTAGACGTAGGGCCTCCGTTCCCTAGTAGCCTTTTACCAACGTTAGGGATCCAATCCATGAGTTGAGTTTTTAGACATAGGGCCCTTATTCCCTAGTCGCCTTTTTTACCAACGTTAGGGTTGCAATCCCTGAGTTGAGTTTTTAGACATAGGGCCTCCATTCCCCTGTCGCCTTTTGCCAACATTAGGGCTCCAATCCCAGAGTTGAGTTTTTAGGGATAGGGCCTCCATTCCCCAGTCGCCTTTTACCGACATTAGGGTTCCAATCCCTGAGTTGAGTCTTTAGACATAGGGCCTCCATTCCCTAGTCGCCTTTTTCACCAACATTAGAGCTCCAATCCATGATTTGAGCTTTTAGACATAGGGCCTCCATTTCGTTGTCCCTTTTTTTACCAATATTACGGCTCCAATGCCCGAGTTAAGTTATTATACATAACGTCTCCAGTCTCTAGTCGCCATTTACCAATATTAGGGCTCCAATCCTTGAGTTAAGTTTTTAGACATAGGGCCTCCATTCCCTAGTCGCCTTTTTTACCAACATTGGTGCTTCAATCCTTGAGTTGAGTTTTTAGACATAGGGCCTCTATTCTTTAGTCACCTTTTCTAAAACATTAGGGCTCCAATCCCTGAGTTGAGTTGTTAGGCATAGGGCCTCCATTCCGTAGTCGCCGTTTACTAACATTAGGGCTCCAATCCCTGAGTTGAGTTTTTTTTAGACATAGGGCCTCCATTCCCTAGTCACCTTTTTTTTACCAACATTAGGGCTCCATTCCCAAAGTTGAATTTTTAGACATAGAGCCTCCATTGCCTAGTCACTTTTTGCCTTTATTAGGGCTCCAATCCCTGAGTTGAGTTTTTAGACATAGGGCTTTCATTCCCTTGTCGCTTTGTTGTAACATTAGGGCTCCAATCCCTGAGTTGAGTTTTTAGACATAGGGCTTTCATTCCCTTGTCGCTTTGTTGTAACATTAGGGCTCCAATTCCTGAGTTGAGCTTTTAGACATAGGGCCTCTAATCCGTATGTTTAGTTTTTAGATATCAGGCATCCATTCCCTAGTCACATTTTAACCAACATTAGAGCTCCATCCCATAGTGAGATTTTATACATATGGCCTCATTACCTAGTCGCCTTTTTTACCAACATTAAGGCTCCAATCCCTTAGTTGAGCTTTTAGACATAGGGCCTCCAATCCGTATGTTGAGTTTTTAGACATCGAACATCCATTCCCTAGTCGCCTTTTAACCAATAGTAGGGCTNATTGCATTTTAACCAACATTAGAGCTCCATCCCTTAGTTGAGATTTTAGACATAGGGCCTCATTACCTAGTCGCCTTTTTTACCAACATTAAGGTTCCAATCCCTTAGTTGAGCTTTTAGACATAGGGCCTCCATCCCCTAATTGACTTTTTACCATATTTGGGCTCCAATCCTTGAGTTGAGCTTTTAGACATAGGGCCTCCATTCCATAGTCGCCTTTTTTGCCAATATTAAGCGCTCCAATCCCCGAGTTGAGCTATCAGACATAGGGCCTCCATTCCCTAGTCGCCTTTTCACCAATGTTAGGGCTCCAATCCCTGAGTTGCATTTTTATACATAGGGTATCCATTCCATAGTCGCCTTTTTTACCGACATTAGGGCTCCAATCCCCGAGTGAGCATTTAGACATAGGGCCTCCATTCCCTAGTCCCCGTTCACAAACATTAGGGCTCCAATCCCTGAGTTGAGTTTTTAGACATAGGGCCTCCATTCCCTAATTGACTTTTTTACCAACATTAGGGCTCCAATCCCTGAGTTGAGCTTTTAGATATAGGGCCTCCATTCCGTAGTCGCCTTTTTTTGCCAACATTAGGGCTCCAATCCTGTGAGCACGTGATTTTTTTCCTACATGAAAGTAACTCCTAAAAATAGACGAAAATAATTTTAATTGATTTTTAGGTGTTTTTCTTTATTTTGTTGCATTTCATGCATTTTTAATATTTTTAAAATCATTGAAATATCATAAAAAAAAAGTGTCACATTTTAATTTCATGTCACCTTAGGTTTAATTTGCATTTAGGAATTAATTACATTGAGTTAATTGTGCTATTAATCAAAAATCACAAAAAAATGATCATTTTTACATAGTTAGATAATTAGCTTAATTTTACAATTTGAATTAATTTAGGAATTTAGTTTAGGTTTTTAATTAATTAAAGAAAGAAAAGAACAACAAA
>MU777981.1:0-20317 GCA_026770625.1 Nicotiana glauca
GATGAAGCTGCTCATGGCCTCAAACTGGTTAATGATGTGCCGGAGCTCAAAACGACCGGTTGGGTCGTTACAATAATGGGTGATCGGTATTACCTATAGCTACAAACATTACTGGAGGTAATACCGACCACCATGATATTAAGAACTAATGAATAGACTGCATTCTGTACAGTCGAGGTAAAGAGCAAATAGCTACTACCAGCATCCAACCTCCACCGGAGGTAAAAGACTTTAAAATCAAAAGTCTTAATGATTTGGAGGAACTTCTTAATAAGAAGTTCATATAGTTTAAGGCTAGCCCTTTAACTCTAGAGCATAAACCTGATAAAGGTAAGAGAATTCAGGTAGAGAATAGGGGTCGTTTGGTAGGAGGTATTAGAAAAAATAATGCAAGCATTAGCTCAATGCATTACTAATACATTGTTTGGTACCTGTATTAGTTATACACCATACTGGCATTATCCTATGCATAAGTAATGCATAGAAAACCATGGCATTAGTAATACCAAACCTTTAATGCATGCATTAGCATGGTTAAAGACAAAATTATCCTTAAAGTCCCCTAAAGCTAGAGAATATGGAGGGCATTTTTGTAAGGAACTATTTTTTTTTTATAAAAATTATACAATGCATTATAATTTTAATACACCACACCAAACAATAGATAAGAAATAATATTTGCATAACTAATACTTGCATTATTAATACATGCATTACTAATACATCTTATTCTGCATTATTCTTATACACCCTACCAAACGACCCCTTAATGTATTGTTGGTTCGTATTATTGTATTAATGTATCATTGGTTTAGATTGTTGTTAATGTATTGTTGGTTGATATTTTTTTTGTTTGTGATAGTTTGATAGGTAGTGTAGCTCGAAATTGGGCAATATTCTGACCAGTTTTATACAAAATTCCGACTGAAACGGTCAAAAAGCTCCCCAGATTTAACAATAAATTATCAGATTTCCGATTGATTCGGTCGGAATTGTTTTTGAAAAAATTTAATACTTAAAAATTTTCGACGGATTCCTTCGGAAATGAAATAAAATTTAATTTTTAATTATTAATTTCCGATAGATTCGGTCGAAAATTTGAAAAAAATTAATATTCAACAGTTTTCGACGGATTCCGTTGAAAAATAAATAAAATTAATTTTTAATTATTAACTTTCCTTGTAATATTACGACTGGTTCAGTCTGTAAATTCCGACCAGTTTAGTTGGAAAGGTGAATTATTTGGTAGTCTGACCTTTTCGAAATTTGCAACCACTTTGCTGAGAAATCATCAACAGATTCGGTCGAAATTTTTTTCCCGACCGACCAAATTCGGTCTGAAAGTAGTCGAAAATACGTGATTTCCGATCGAATTCCGACCGTTTTGGCCATCGAAAATCTATCATTTTCTAGTAGTGTCTGCCCTTCGCCAAACTCCATATATAGCACAAGCTTAATGCACTGGGCTACCCTTACCATTCCTTATAACCTTAGTTATGATTTGAGAGATGTTTGCTCACAAAGTAAAGAATAAAGTGTGCAATTGATAAAATGAGACTATAATAAGGGCTTCTGACGTGTTATATTATATCAGGACTCGTTCCCTGCACTAATGCATCTATGCTTTACACACTTAGTTCAAATCTCTATTTTAAACGGCAGTATTGGAACTCGTCGGGGGGTCGCCCCAGGGCAGAGGTATTCATAAAACACTCCTCGGCTTATGTGTGGGGCTTAGTTCCACGAGGCTTACGCCTCGGCCATCGGGGCTTACGCCCCGGATACGCCCAACGTCTAGCGTACAGAGCTCGCCTAATAGAAATTTATGTAATTAAGTGTAACTAACCTTGTAAATGCACAAATTTTCTTAATGATCGCTGGCTATTTAAAATTACTTTTTCTTAATCATAAATCATTAAGTTGATAGTATTTTATGTCACAATTAAAATAAGAATTATTGACGTTATCCACTAAGACTGCTATGATAGTAAATTTTAAATAAATCTTTTATTTAAAAAATATTTATTCATTAACTTTTGTTATGTCTTTATTATATAATATCCATAATTATTTTCCTAAATATTTGTTTTTCATGTTTACGTTATACAATACTTATTAATTTAATACTTAGTATTAGCTATTAACTATTTAGAAATAATTAGTTATCATGGTATTGTATGGTGAATTATGTCACTTTATTAACTTGTTGAAACTTAAAAATAAATGATGCTAGAGAATTATATTTAAATTGTGAATAATATTTTTATATAAATTCTCTTTCAAATAGAAAGCATATTAAATAAAAGGAGTATTTTATAATAAAATATCAAATGATAATTGAAATTCTTTCAAGATTCATTACTCCTTAAGAGATACATATAAAATTTCGTATCGAACACATTATTTTTGATGTTTGAATTGTAACAACGTTGCAGCTAATCTGCATATTATGATATATGTTATACTTTTCGTATTATTCATGGTTGAATTATAATTTATAAATATTTTAAATAGATTATTTATTATAATATTTGTGATTCTAATGCAATTTTTATAATTATTTTTTATTTTATATTATCTTAAAATTAGTAAAATTTAAAGATCCGTGGGACTTACGCCCCATGTCTCAAGGCTTACGCCTCGCCTCATCAGAGGTAAAACGCTTCGCCTCACGCCTCCGCCTTTTAAAATATTAGTTCAAATTGCATCAGATATTCAATTTGGAAAGAACTTTTAAAAAAAGTACCACACAAATTGAAACGAAATAAGTAATAAAGCAACAAATAGATTTAATAATCGATTAGCAGATTATTTCCCGAAATATGAAAAAATGAAACGACAAATTGACGTAGTATAAGTACATAATGTGATGAAACGTGCAAGTATTCTTGGATTAGGTAAGGTCGTGTCGAGTCGTTTTAAATTAACTTACTTAACTCGAATTTTTTGAAATATATCTCAACTTATACAACTTGATCTATAAATAATGTTTTTTTCTAATACTATTATGATATTATTTCACATCTGAGCATCATTACATTATATATATTGTGAGAGAGAGACTGATTAAGGTCTTCATTTGCAATTAAACACTACATACTGAGAGAGAGAGAGACTTGTTAAAAGTCTTCATATTAAATATTATAATACAATTAGGTATGTAGACGTTGAAGTTGCACTCTCATATGAACAAGTTGGATGCTTAAAATTAGGGGTATCAAATAAACTAGTTGGACTGCATTTAGGCAGGTCAAAATAAACTTACTTATATATGCAAAATAATAAACGTAATTACCATTATTACGGAGGTTCCCATTTAATTATCTATCATACTTATAATTATCATTTGTATATAGAGTAAGGGATTAGACTCCAATTTTTTTATTTTCTTACCGCATCAAGGACATAATCAAGTGAATTATATATATATATATATATATATATATATATAATGATGCAAAATAATATACACGTGCGGAAATCAATAACAAGAAGCAAAGAAGATTCCTCAAGACTGCTGGAGTAAATCATGATTAATAAGGGAAGATGATGATATGCTATAATTACGTATTTTAGTCGCTTATTACACTCGAGTTTACTGCACTTTAATTGAGTTTGAGCTTTAATCGCTAGTGTTTTGCATTAATTGTGTGTTTTATGCCTTGCAGGTGTGATTCCGAGCTATATAGATGTTATCAAATGCATTGAAGTGATTTAGAGCTTTAAAGTCTGAATAAAAGTTCAACGAATTAAGCCGGGATCATGTTTGGGGTCAAATTTGATAATTAAGTACGAACGAAGAATCGAGGAGGCATATTGCGCACTGTCTAGTAAAATAGACATAACTTTTTTCTCGGAAGTCCATTTTGGATTCACAATTCATGATTACCAAGCTAACTCAAAGGGCTACAACTTTCATGTTTTACGTTTTTCCAAATTCCAAATGGAAGAGGGTGAACAACCGCGATTACGGTGGGACCGCGATAGAACACCGTGGCAGAACATTACCAAAGATTCAGAGGGCCTATTTGGCCGCAGTTTGACCGCGACCGCGGTGGGACCGCGGCAGGAAGTGAAAATTTCAGGGACCAAAGTGCAAAACATGGGATTTTAAGCCCTAAACCCTATATTAAATAAATGAGGCCGGTCAAGAACAAGGAGGGGATATATTTTGGACAAAAATTAGACCTAAGGAGGCAAGAGACACTACTTTAGGGTTAGACAACACCCTTGGAGGCAAGAACACATTGGGCGCAAGGCGGAGAATTCTTCTACGAGTTTTTCCTTCCTCTTCCTATTTTTTATTATTGGTTATGACTTTTAGTATTATAGTTTTACATACTATTATGAATAGCTAATTTGTTATCTAGAGTTTTGATAGAAGCTTTTGTAGTATAAATTCTTGTTATGTTTTTATATAATTGAGCCATAACTTTTCTCTATTTGTTCAGCTACGTTTATATTCTGGTTGATTGAAGAGCTCTCAATTAGTTGTGCCTATTTAGTATGCATAACTCGGAAGAGAGTTCATATTTAGGTAATTGTTGAATAACACCACTCCCAAAGTATATGAGGGATCAAGAACCGAGGGTTTAAAGGTGGGATTAGGGATAACGAAGCCTTGGGTGCGATCTGAAGTGAGCTGTATTAAATGCCAGCTAGGATAGCTCGGGAGAGTGCGTCTAGTAAATTGTCGTAATTACTCGGGAGAGATTTACGGTAATAAGAGTGCTCATGATTGGTAAAGAACACTTATGCAAAATTATATAAGACATAGCGGGAAGGATTCCGACAATTGGGGAAATTATAACTCTAGACCTCCTTAATCTTGTCTCTAACCCTTAGTATATTTAGTTGTTAATTTAATAGTTTAATTTGTTAGTTAATTAGCTAAACACAAGAATCTAAATATCTATAAGTTAGGAATTGTTCAAGCTTGTCTTCTTGGTGATAATGAACAGTTGTAGCTAAACCTTAGTTCTCTGTGGGATTCGACTCCGGACTTGTAAACCAGATTATATTTGCAGCGACCGCATTATCCTTTTTATAAGCCATAGTTGGGTGTGATCAGAAGAAATCAATGATTAAAGATTACCATACAATCAGGAAACCTGGACAACTAAGGAAAGGACTCGCAAAGCTAGACGGAATCCAATTAACAAATCAATCAACAAAGAAGAGACAGCCATCATGGAGCAATCCTCATTCGTATGAGGAGGTTGAAGAAAATCAATCAAGCCTTTGTTTAAGGCACAAATCAAGGAAGATGGAAAGATACGCGCCCAAGTCTAGAAAGTCCAAAAGTCAAGGAGCAGTTCTCGCTCGTAAGGAAGGAAATCAAGAAGCCCCAATGGCTCACTACCTTATTCTTGAAAAGAATTGATTTTCTCTCCAAGGATCAAATCTCTTGGGTTGTCAAGCCTCTACCATTCATCAATGTATTTATAGCCCTTCTTGAATCCTAGCTGAACATACTTTAATCAAACCTAAAAACCACTCTCTTTATTCTACTGCATACAAACATTGTAGTTCACTAAGATCTAGTATGTAACAAGTATGAGAAAGAAAAAGAGCATAAGACTGGTGCGATATTTATCAAAACGAGTGCTAGAGAAAGTATGTGCAATTCACTACAACTGTACATGGAGAAACACACTTACTAAATACAAATCCCTTGCAACCCAAAGGTACTGGATTAGAATTCACATTGAATCCGAACCAGTATAAAATCCTGGTGTCTTAAGTTTTTGCAATTACTTTATGCTCTTTACTTACTGTATCTGTTGAACAATTACATCTAGTCGACTACTCCATTAACAAGTCAACTAATAAGCAATTAAGTTTAAAATGTTTACAATTCACCCCTCCCCCCTCTCTTGTACTTTCAATTGGTATCAGAGCGAGGCTCACATTTTACTTTTGCTTAACAACTTGTGAGAAAAGATCATGGGAAATCAAGTTATCATAGGACCTCATTTTCAGAAAGAAACTTCACAAGTTAGACCACCATACTTCAATGGACAACACTTCTCTCACTAGAAAGTATGAATGAAAATCTTTACCAAAGCCTATGATGTCAAAGTCTGGAGAGTCATCAAAAAAGAAAACTATCCTCTACCAGCCAGCACTCCACCAGTTGTTGACTCAGATGATATAGATTCTTACTCAAAGGAGCAACTGGAAGCAGTTCACATAAATAACAAGGCAAGAAATATGCTTCACAATGCTATAAGTGGAGAAGAATACGATAAAATATCAAGTTGTGACACAGCCAAAGAAATGTGAGACAAATTTGAGGTCACCTATGAGGGAACCAGCAAAGTAAAGGAAACACAAATTAACATGTTGGTTCATGATTACGAACTCTTCTTAATGAAAGAAGGATAATCGATTGAAGAGATGTTTGCCAGATTTAGCAAAATAATTAGCGACTTAAAGGTGTTTAGCAAGCCCTACACCAGTGGTGATCAAGTTAGAAAAATTGTCAGGAGTCTGCCTACCACTTGGCAGACCAAAAGTAGTCACACTAGAATCTCAAGACCTGAACAAATTATCCTTTGATGAACTACGAGGAGAACTCATTGCATTTGAAAGGACGCATCTAAAAAATACCAATCAAGAGGAGAAGAAGAAATAGTTGCATTCAAAACTTCTACTGAAATGGCTGAAAATGACATTGATGATCCGGAAGTTCTACAAGAAGAGATCGCTATTCTTTCCAGAAATATGGATGGGTTGATGAGAAGATACAGGAACAAAAATAAAGGTAGATTCCCACCAACACGATCCAGGAAATACAATGAACAATATAAGAACGATGGAAAATGTTACGAATGTGGAAAATTTGGACACATTCAAGCTTAATGCCCGGAGCTGAAAAGGAAAATCTCTAGAGGGTTCAACAAGAATAAATCCTTCGAAAGCTAGAGCGATGAGGATGACTCTGACCATGAAGAAACTGCAAATCTCTACTTCATGATTATTCTGGAAAATGAAATAAACAAAACTTCAGGATGCTGGACAGATAAAGATGCTACAGATGATGAAAATGAAAATTGTTTCATGGCACATGGTGAAACTAGTGAGGTAAGATCTTATGACTGTGAAAGATGTAATGAATTACAGGATATACTTGATTCAACCTTGAAAAAGTCTCAAAAAATGATGAATGTACTTAAGAGACTCGCTAGGGAGGTTAAAGAGTGGAAAATCAAACATGAAGTATGTGAGATCGAAAAAGAAGTACTTCAAGAAGAGTTTGATGATTTGCAAATGCAGCTTAATAGCTTGCGCAAATCCACGCTCATAGTTCTGTTAAGTCAAACCAGATGACTTGCAAGTCAACTGGAAATGAACCAACCAGAACCAAGTCAACTAATCGGTCGAACCAGATGACTTACAAGTCAACTGAAAAACAACCAGCTGAAGCCAAGTCAGCTAGTTCCAACTCTTATGAAGGGTCTAAAGTTAAGTGTCACTGCTGTAATAAAAATGGGCATAGATATTCTTCTTGTTAGTTTTGCAAATCAAATATAAAAAATTCTGAATCATGTAACACTAACCTTCCAGGACCCAAGCAATCTTGGGTACCTAAAAGAAAGTAATCCTCTTGTCTTGCTGGAACACCACAGAATGAGACACAGAGGAAAATGGTATTTAGATAGTGGGTTTTCCAGTCATAATACAGGTGACAAAAACTTGTTCAAAGAAGTTACAAAGATAGATGAAGGAAGTGTTAAATTTGGAGACGACTCAAGGGGTAAAATAGTTAGTACTAGAACAATTCCCTTTAATAACAATTGTGACATTACTGAAGTCTATCTCGCCGATGGCCTAAACTACAATCTCTAGAGCATAAGTCAACTCTGCGATTCAGGATATGAGGTAAAGTTTAAGAAAACAGGATGTGCTATTGAAGGCGAATCAAGTAAAATAATTCTTCCTGGAAAAAGGTATGAAAATATTTATATACTTGATGGTTTTGAAAAGATAGATGGTCATATTTACTTATTCTCTATGTCTGATGATCCATGGTTATGGCATAGAAGACCTAGTCATGCTAGTATGAACTTGATTGAAAAACTCTCCAAACATGAATTAGTTATTGGTTTACCCAAACTAAATTTTTTTAGAACTCATATTTGTGATGCATGCCAAACGGGTAAGCAGACCAGAAACTCCTTCAAAATTAAGACATAGTGTCTACTTCAAAACCTGTGCAATTACTTCATATGGATTTATTTTGACCTGCTAGAACTACTAGCATATGAGGAAAGAGGTATGATTTTGTTATTGTTGATCATTATTCACGTTTCACTTGGGTAATTTTCTTGTCCCACAAGGATGAAGCATTAAGCAATTTTGAAGTTTTCTGCAAAATGGTTGAAAGAGAAAAAGGACATCTGATCTCGACAATTCAAAGTGACTATGGAGGAGAATCTGAAAGCAGAGCATTTGAAGACTTCTGTAATGACTAGGGATACACCCATAATTTCTCTGCACCACGCTCACCACAATAAAATGGGCTTGTGGAAAGGAAGAACAGAACCCTCCAAGATATGGCAAGAACCATGCTTCTTGATTACTCATTGCCAAACCATTTCTGGGCAGAAGGTGTAAGCACTGCATGTCACATCCTTAACCGTTGTCTCATAAGGCCAATACTGAAGAAGACTCCATATGAACTTTGGAAAGGTAAACGTCCAAATATTAGCTACTTCCAGCTTTTTGGAACAAATGTTTCATTCAGAATAACAGTAAGGATAATCTTGGAAATTTTGATCCAAGAAGTGAAGAAGGTATTTTTCAAGGTTATTAATTAAATAGAAGATCCTATAGAGTCTATAATAAACGTACTTTATGTGTGGAAGAATCTGTATATGTTATATTCGATGAAAATAATCCCTTGTCGAGAAAGAAATTACTGCAGGTGACGAAGATCAAACTCAAGGAGCTCAGGACAAAGGAGAACCATAAGAGGCAACCAACACACAGACTGTGACCGAGTCGACTAATAAAAATGGCAGAAACACATCAGAGCCACAAATCGAGTCCACTACAAATGCAGTTCGGCCAAATGAATGGAGAATCGAGCCTGGATATCCTCAGAAATTTATTATAGGGGATCCAAACGGAGGAATGATAGCTAGGACAGCTCTAAAAAAGAAAGCAAACATTGCTTTGCTCTCTCGAGTTGAGCCAAAAAAGATAGAGGAAACACTAATAAATTCAAGCTGGGTGCAGGCTATGCAAGAAGAGTTTGATCATTTCAGTAAGAATCAAGTGTGGAAATTAGTACCCAAACCTGATAATGTTTCTATAATCGGAACAAAATGGGTGTTTAGAAATAAATTGAACGAGGACGGGAAGGTCATAAGAAATAAAGCTAGACTAGTTGCTCAGGGCTACTCACAATAAAAAGGAGTTGACTATGACAAAACTTTCGTCCCAGTAGCACGTTTGGAATCTATACGAATCCTTTTGGCATAAGCATCATTTAAAAGATTCAGATTGTTTCAAATGGGCGTAAAAAGTGCCTTTCTAAATGAATTCATCAAGGAAGAAGTATTTGTGAAGCAACGTCCAGGCTTTGAAGATTCAAATATCCATACCATGTATACAAGCTCTCTAAAGCACTATATGGGTTGAAATAAGCTCCTCGTGCCTGGTATGATAGGTTGAGTACCTTTCTTATTGATCATGGTTTTACAAGAGGTAAAATAGACACAACATTTTTTATTAAATGATCATCAGAAGGTAACCTCATTATTCAAATTTATGTTGATGACATTATATTTGGTAGTGCTAACCCCCTTATGTGCGAGGAATTTTCAAATCTTATGCAAAATAAATTTGAAATGAGCATGATGGTGAGCTCACATTCTTCCTTGGACTTCAAATTCAACAATTTGATGAAGGAACCTTCATATGTCAAACTAAATACACAAAAGAGCTAATTAAAAAGTTTGGTATGAACAATGCAACATCAATTGGTACTCCAGTGAGCCCTTAGATAAATCTAGACAAAGATGAACAAGGCAATCCTGTTGAGGAAACAATATACAAGGGACTGATTGGATCATTGCTATATCTGATAGCAAGTCGACCAGATAGTATGTTCAGTGTATGTAAATGTGGCAGGTTTCAGTCATCTCCCAAGGAGTCATATTTGACTGCTGTAAAGAGAATCATTTGATATCTCATTGGAACTGTATCTCATGGATTATGGTATCCTTGCTCTAACTCTTTTAAAGAAGGTTTTTCAGATACTGATCTTGCTAGTGATAAAGAAGATAGAAAAGCACAAGTGGTACATGTCAACTACTAGGAAAGGCTTTAATATTCTTGAATAGTAAAAAACAGGCTTCAGTTGCACTATCCACTACAGAAGCCGAATATATTACTATTGGGAAATGTTGTGCACAACTACTATGGATGTCTCATCAATTAGGTGACTATGAACTCTCTTTTAAACCTATACAAATTCTTTGTGATAATTCTAGTGCTATTTGTCTTTCAAAAAATCCAGTGCATCATTCTAGAGCAAAGCATATTGATATTAAGCATCATTTTATTAGAGACCATGTTCTTAAGGAAGACACAGAAATATCTTTTGTTGGAACCTCTGCTCAACTAGCTGATATCTTTACTAAGCCTTTATTAGAAGAAATATTTTGTACTTTGAGAAATTTACTAGGTATTATTTGCACTTCTAAGGACTGTTAGGACCTATATGCTAAGTTATTTTATTTGCTATAATTTTACTTTCTCACTCTTTAGTTATGCCTTCATTCTTTCCCTCTCTTTTCTGTACTTTCACATCAGTTCGCAGTTCGAAGATGGAAAGCCAATCATCACGTTGTCTCAACTGACAACTTTTCCTTTTCTGTACTCAACCGTCAAAACCCTATTCTTAAGACAAAAAAACACCTTCATTCACTCTCATCTCCATCTATTCTCCAAAAGATCTTATCAAAACCCCTTCTCTACAATGGCGAAACACTCCAAAAATCATTTTGCTTTTACCAGGAAGAGTACCCGCTCCAGAACAAAACTGCCTTTTGCACCTCCTGACAAGTAGACCAAGGGTCTGATCACTTTGAAGGCTTCGCCTCATCTCAGGGAAATTTCTCTGAACACTCCTAACTTCTAGGTGAAAAGAGTTTAGGCAAACGACCCATGGAAGAAACCCATGTCATGTCCACCCCAAAGAAATCAAAGGTTGATGTTTCTGACTCTCTTGAGTCTGACCTAAATTTCTGGGAATCCCCAAATAAGGATCTTTTTATTGCTCAAAAAGACAAGCACATCGCTCATGGGAGGGTTGTTTATCTTGATGATATAGAAGCCCTCAACTGTCAGATTAAAGATCTTTTTGTTTATCAATTGTGGGCATCGTTTCTATCTATTCCTCCGCCTAAGGTGTATGAACCCCTGGTCAAAATGTTTTATGCAAATTTGCGGTCTAACAAACCTGATAGGTTGGAATCTCTTGTGTTGGGTAAACGTATTGCTCTTGATTGTGCCTTGTTTTACTCAATTTTTCATTGTCATTGTTCTGGATTTCCTACCCTATTTAAAAACATCTGGTCTGATAATTTCGAAATCTCTTTTGACCAGGCTAAACACTATATCGCTGAGTGTCCCTCTGAAAACCTTCCAAACCAATTAGGCCTCAGTGATGTTAGTTTTGAAACACGGTTCTGGCCCACATTATGGCAACCACTTTGCTTCCCCGTACTGGTTCGTTTTCAACATTCTCTCAAAGAGACACCTTCTTTGTCTACTGCCTTGTAGCCAAACTCAAAATTAAGCTTTCCTCCTGGGTTATCAACTTCATGATACAAAGTGCTGAGGATCCCACTAGCTTACCTTACAGCATGGCAATCACTCATATTCTGGAAGCCCATCGAATTTCCCTGACAAACTATTCCTTCATTACTGTCTCCGAGTCCTACAACTCTGGAGCCTTTGCTAGTATGGATTATGTAAATGTCAAGGGCTCCTGGGTTAAGAAAAGTGATAGTGAAGCAAAGCCAGCCCCTGTCGAACCCAATCCTTCATCCTCTATTCCTCCTCTTAATCTTGATAGTTCTGAGCTTAGTGAAAAACTTTGTCCTATTAACTCCAAACTCTCTGAGATCAAAAACCTCCTCACCACCACTCAGTCTAATGTTGCTAACATTAATGTTATTTCCAAGGAAACAGGGTCTGATGTGTCCAAAATTAGAGTTGCAATTCACAAAGTAAGGGGGAATGTTGTTAAAGCTTTCAAGGAGGTTCATGATAGGCTGGATGGTATGAGCGTTTCTGCAAATACAAGCTTCGAACAGTTAAAGGATGCCATCTGCAATACCCTTACCTATTTCCTGACCACTAGTCTAGTTGTTGTTTAAGACTATTTAATTTGGTGATGTTTTTTTGGACAATCTGCTACTCTACGTTGGTGGGCTGTGTTTTAAGCCCTAGGATTTTTTTGCTATGCTGTTTTTGGTGACTGTATTTCCAGCCATTGGATAGTTCTCTTAGCTACTCTGTTTAAATACTTTCCCTCTTTGCTGATGCCAAAAAGGGGGAGAAAAATCTACAAGTAGATTTATATAATGTACAGGTAGCCTTGTATAATGTACAGGGACAGTAAAAAAGTTGACTGGTCTATTATCCAGTTGTCCAGGCTTTGTACAGGTAGCTCCATGTATTATACATGCACAATAAAGAAGTTGAGTACTTCCATTGAGGGGGAGTGGAAAAGTATAGGTACGATAAAGAAGTCGACTGCATACATTGAGGGGGAGCGGACGAGTCGAGTCGCCTACATACATTAAGAGGGAGGAAAACACATGGAAGTTGACTGATGTTTACTTATTTACATTATTATATTGTTTTTTCATCATCAAAAGGGGGAGATTGCTAGATTATCTTTAAATGATGCAAAATAATATACACGTGCAGGAAATCAATTACAAGAAGCAAAGAAGATTCCTCAAGACTGCTGGAGTAAATCATTATTAATAAGGGAAGAAATCAATGGTTAAAGATTACCATACAATCAGGAAACCTGGACAACTAAGGAAAGGACTCGCAAAGCTGGATGGAATCTAATTAACAAATCAATCAACAAAGAAGACGCAACCATCAAGGAGTAGTCCTCATTCGTATGAGAAGGTTGAAGAAAATCAATCAAGCCTTTATTTAAGGCACGAATCAAGGAAGATCGAAAGATACGTGCCCAAGTCTGGAAAGTCCAAATGTCAAAGAGCAGTCCTCGTTAGTCAAGGACCAGTTCTCGCTCGTAAGGAAGGAAATCAAGAAGGCCCAACGACTCACTACTTTATTCTTGGAAAGAATTAATTTTCTCTCGAAGGATCAAATCTCTTGGGTTGTCAATCCTCTATCATTCATCAATGTATTTATAGCCCTTCTTGAACCCTAGCTGAACATACTTTGATCAAACAGAAAAACCACTCTCTTTATTCTACTACATACAAACATTGTAGTTCACTAATATCTGTTGTGTAACAAGTCAGAGAAAGAAAGAGAGCATAATACTGGTGAGGCGTTGTATCAAAACGAGTGCTAGAGAAACTGTGTGCAATTCACTACAACTATACTCGGAGAAACACACTTACTAAAGACAAACTCCTTGCAACCCAAGGGGAATGGATTAGGATTCTCATTGAATCCGAACAAGTATAAAATCCTGGTGTCTTTAGTTTCTGCAATTACTTTCTACTCTTTACTTATTATATCTGCTGAACAATTATATCTAGTCGACTACTCTGCTAACAAGTCAACTAATAAGCAATTAAGTTTAAAATATTTACAATTCACCCTCCCCCTCTTGTACTTTCAATATATATATACATATGAGAGTTCACTATTACTATTTGTTGTATAAAAAGTCAAGTCGTACTTGGTGAGTTAACGGGATGGAAGGAAAACACACTCGTTCTGTATATATATATATATATATAGCATTGGAGGCATGACTTGACCAATTAAGGCTGGTAGCACATCACCGGCATAAGGTACAAGACGACCGCTGCACACCTAGGGCGGACCGGCCGGCCTATCCCAAAGTCCAACTACGAGCTTTTTAACTGCTACAACTTAAATATATGCTATGGGAGTTGGAACTACCGCGACTTTTGGCACCGTAATTTCCCTCCAATGGATCCTCATTAAGGGATTTATATTGTACTCATTCCAATTACTAGACTCATAGATCCCGGTATTGTTATTTATTGTCACTACCTCCCTGTGTGAGGATTGGGTAATTTGCATGTCTGCCGCCTATCTTGGATGTGGTAGATATTTCTTAGGCCCTCTCCGGAATCGAACCTTAATTCTCTGTCACCCATCATCACCATGGTATGTCAGTATCCTACCATCAAATGTTGATAGGGCAGAAATTTGAATGATGCGTTGCCAGCACGATGGTCATGTGATCTGTCTAGTTATCATGAATCATCGTAGCAATGGGCAGAGCTCGCGTCGACCTTTATCTAATAAATTCATCCCTTCTAGAAGTCGGGGTTTGTTGCACGTATTAGCTCTAGAATTACTACGTTTATCCGAGTTGTAGATACCATCAAACAAACTATAATCGATTTAATGAGTCGTTCACAGCTTTGCGATCTGAATACTTTCATACTTACACATGCATGGCTTAATCATTGAGAGTAGCATATAACTACTAGCCGGATCAACCAGGTAGTATTCCTCATTGATGTTGGCGTCGCATGAGCATGGCCAACCCAAAGGGCACGACCAAGCCCAAGACAAACACGACCGTCATATGTAAAGAGCATCCTTTGGGAAAATAGGAGCAAATGAAGACCCCATTCCTATCACATTTACCAAATTCAAGAGTTCGAGAATACTAGTCATGGACCAAACCATCGCACGACAAAGCAAGGACGACGTGGGACACACCTACAGCTTTTGGTTCACCCCGCATATGGAGCACGAGGGGAGAAAGGAAACCAATTGTACATGATAATGCCTCGGCTTAGGTATGCAATACAGGAAACCGATACCGAACAAGACTAATTTGCGATTGTGCCATGATTGAGATGCCATGCAAGATAGGACGTCACTGCTTAAGCAGGGATCCAACTTAGCCACACAAATCAAACGCCACTTATGTGCCATACATACACTTGTCTCGCCGATTCGCACCAGCAATAGCCCCAACACGCGGTTAGCAGCCATGTGTTGTTGCCAGTACCGACATTGCAAAGCCAAGACAAGCCCACCAGACACGAACATAGGGTTGGAGTGTAGAAGTGAAGAAGGCGCCACAAGTTAAAGGCACATACAAACTAGGTATCTATCATTAGTCTTGTACTTTGGATTAAAATCGCTCATTACTTATAATCAAACTAAATTTATCTACACCGATATACGTTTTTTTAAATAATAAAGTTTGATTGAGTGTTGTTGCGAAAGATTGAAAATCTCTTTTGGAGTTTATATATCAACCGTGAGAGAGTTCGGTAAAGATCATTGTTGGTTTTAATTGGAATTTCAGATTGAAACTTCGAATAGGAGAAAGAACATTTTGTTGTATATATGTCATTTGTATGTCCTATGTATTACTGGACATACAGTGATCTACATGCAATATACAAAGTATATACAAACGACATACAACAACATAATTGCACGTTATATGCAAATTGTATGTTTTGGCCGAATTGTATGCAATAAAAAATGTGTACACAAGTTGAATGTAAGTTGTAACGCCAAAGCATTTCTTTTTCCATAAAATTTGATAGGAAATGATGGCTTAAATCTTCAAAATCGATAAATTGATCCTGGAAAATCTTACTATCTCAAGCAACAATCATATTGAAAACGTTGAATTAACCAGCGTAGCTGAAAAGAAAAGCATAATAACAAGTCTCACTTTCAATGCCAAAAGATAAAAGAGTATTAGAAAGCATCGTTTCATCGATGCCTCATTTTTAAGGGAGTTTCACTGCCTTCCCTTTTCAGGCCAAATGATACTCAAGAAATGGTTGGAAGCACGGATTTCCAGACAATCAGGGAGGCTTTCAAGTTTCTCACAGTTCCTGATTTCTAAGCTGGAAAGTATAGGCATGGCCGTATTTTTCACCTCAAATTTCTCCAAGAAGCACAAATTCAAGAGTTCTAAACGTTTGAGCTTAGGGAAACCTGAATCAGAGAAGATGATTTTCTTTGCAATATAAGCATCATCAGACAGGACAAGCACACCTAAATTAGGAAGCTTTTCCAAGCTTGGCATGGAACTTTCATTGAGATGAGATTTATTGAGAACTAACTGAGTAAAACTTGGCGAGATTTCATCAGATGATGGTAGGCGGCCAATATGTCCCTTAAAGCGCAAGATGCGAGCAACTTGACACTGAAACAATTCTCTAAGTACTGAATGCCTTTCCTCCGCGTAGCAATCAAAATCAATGACATCAACGGTGGAATGCAGACAGTTTCTTGATGTTGTACTTTTCATGTAATTGGTGATTGACACAAAGTCCTCAAAGCTCCCTTCTACCTTTGCTCCCAAATACCGGAGTTTAAGAAGCTTAATATCGTCAGCTCTGCACAACGTCGTGTTGAAGTTTTCGAGTGTTTCGAGTTTAGTCAAGCTACTGAGTCCTAGTTTTTTACCATTTTGAGTTACAAACTTTAGTGGAAGATACAAATGGTTCAGCCTCCTCATGTTCCCTAGGACGTTTGGAATTTTTATTTCAATTAATTCTTTCACTCTCAAATCAAGAACTTGCAAGCAGTACAACTTGCTAATAGAAGATGGCAACTCCTCTAGGACACACTCTTTGAAGCTCAGATACCTCAGAAGTTCAAGATTAAATATACCTGTTGGTAGCTTTTGGTCTCGAAAATCAATCCCATCGAAATCAAGAATTCTGAGTACTTTGAACTCGTCGAGGTTAAGCCTTTCATTCGGCTGCATGTTTCCAACAACCACTCGGAGACTCCGAACAATTTTAGCAAATTTAGGCTCAATATCAACTCTATGCCTTCCCAGATATATCACAAGACGGCGTGGCTCATCAATTGATGAGAGCGAATAGTCCTTTTCTCTTAAATCTATGATTTTGAGAAAACATTTTTGTTCACAATTTGAGACACAGAAGTTTTCTATTCCTTGAACAACGTGGCAAGCTTTGAATTTCTTAGTAGTGGGAACTTCCTCTGCTTGCACCTTTACCATGCCTTTAAGTGCCAATTCTCTGAGATAACGCTCTGTCATTTCCATCGTGCTCTCCCCTCTAGCGCTTTCTCCAGTTGATAATAAGCCTTCAATCATCCACAAATGGGACAGCTTCTCGGGATCTATCTCTTGGTCTTCCAGGAAATGGCCCAAGTACACAAAGCATGGTTTCAAGTGGTCTGGTAACTCATTATAAACTGTACAACAGAATTCAGACAATAGAAAAAATCTCAATTACATGAAAATCACTTTTAATGTCTGTCTTCCTGTGTTTGTAACTGAATGAGTTTAATGTTTCGTGCACTGACATATACACTTATTTTTACACCACCAGAATTATCAAAATGTCATAAAGAGTGGTGGTTGATAGAGTTGAATATTTTCCAGATAAACCTGCTAAGAGATCTCAAGGCCAACATGCGCTCTCTTTTTTCCCGAGAGTCAAACAAATTATTTTTTGTTAGTAAACTTTTCATATGCCTTTGAATTATTTATTGTTGTGACTTATAGTACTTATTACAAAGTTCCCAAATATATAAAATTTATCTCGACAAACTAAAAACCTCAGTGTTTAAATACATGATCAAAATTAAGAAGTTTGAATGTCGTAAAAGAAAAGTAACACAAATTGGGACAGATGGAGTAGATATTAACATACACGAAGTTAAGCTTGTGACAGTGGTAACAGCTTGAAGTTAAAACATTGATTAATTACCTTGCTGGAAAAATGCGTACAGCTCATACTTTCATGTAAGAGTCAGAGAGTATTAAGGATAATGTAGAAAAGTAAACTGAAGACAGAAAGCAATGTGTAGGACTTTAACCTAATACTTGTATCCAGAATAACTGAAAGTCATCATTGTGGAGTAGTAGATTATTGCAATCAATGCCAAAAAGTTTCAAAAGAAATAACATAATAGGAATACTTATATCTAAGATTTCGGTGAACCAATAATTTTGTGCTAGCTCACAAGAAGTTTTTTTATTTAATGTAGAATAAGAACAGACCTGCTTAGTATTCTGCTATTACTTGAGAATTCAAGAAGAAAGAATAATATTCATGTATGTTGGAGTGTGTAGAATGGATAATCGGGATTGAACTGAATATAGATGGGATCGATGGTGCTGGTATTCGAGACGTTGTGTTAGTTGTCGCCTCGACGTTGTTCCTTTGTCCCAATGCAGGGTCAAAGGTGGAAGCGCCCCTTGTGGAGGTATGGAGGCAGAGTAGCAGAAAACTTAAAAGGAATTTGAAATGAAATGAGGCCGTGATTGCAGCAAATCAAAGGGTGGTCTGCAGATGCAGTTGCTTCATCCCTAAAAATCCAGCTTGTTGGACGGCAGTGGCGGAGCCACCTTATGGGCGTCAAATGACATCCCTTTGCGGGTAAAATACACCGTATAAGTAGGTAAAAAAAAGTTATATGTATATATATTATGTATTCACTCCTCTTAATTTCATGTAGTCAGACACTTTTAACGGAAATTCTGGCTCCGCTATTGGTTGGACCGGCACATCGCGCACCATCCAAAAGAGATTTTGAGGCTGTGAGCTTAGCCGGATAAAATAAAGATCGCCGGAAACTAAGTAATTTTTCAAAAAAAATAAAATAGAAGAATTGTACGATCATACCAAATATAGTACACATTAAAAAGGTAAGGGTAATTTGAAACAAGTTTGGACTAGGAAAAATAACTGACCTGTATCCGCCTGGGGAGGGAGAGCCTCCCCACACAGAGCCTCCTCGTTCAAGGGCGTCATTGTATGCACAAACTCGTTTCTACATATGTATTCAGCTACATATCCTACCCGGGTTGTTACCAGTACAATACTACCCTTATCTAATTTTGGAAATGTTTTACACACAGTTTCCCAAGCTTCTATTGACCGTATATCATCCAGGACAATTAGGGTTCTCTGAGATTTAAGTCTTTCCTCTATTCGTTCAAGCAGTTGCTCTTCTGAGCTGTAAAACATGTGCTTCATCCACCCATGACAAGAAACAAGTACTTGTCTAAGTATGTCTCTGATTTCAAACTTTTCGGAAACATTAACCCAGATGCGAGTGTTAAACTCCTTAGTAACGATTGAGTCCTCATATAGTATTCTTTTAGCAAGAGTAGTCTTGCCCGAGCCAACAGCTCCACATATTGGGATGACAGGGACCCCAATTTGGGAGGATGATTCAGGGATGTTGGACGCTGTTCGAGATAATAAAACTTGACGCACTCGCTTTTGGTCTTCTTTAAGCCCAAATAAACTGCTGTACAAAGCACGAGAGCTTCTCGTTGGACCTTGATTTTCAAAGCTGTCTGCTACAGGAACTGCTTCTTCGATTTCTTTGATGATGCTCGCAATATTAGATTTAATCTTCTGGATAGCGAAAGGAATCCAAGCGTATCTCATACATATCATTTTGATGCCGTTAAATATCTCTATGTTTGATATGCTTCTTCTTGATCTTCCCAAAACACGATAAGTTTCAATGACATCCTCGATTTGATAATCAAGCTCTTCAATTTTTCTTACTCTGTCTTTGTGTTGTGTCTTCCCTTTCAACCAAACTTGCATCCGCTTTAGCTCTCCTAGTATGGCATATAAATGTCCGCAAACAGATCGATTCAATGGTGTAGTTTCTTCATCTGCCAACACTAAACTCTGAAGCCTTTCCACGGCTAACCGGAGCACTAGCTCCGACATCGTGGTCAACTCTTGGTTCAGTTCAGTTCATGATTCTACTTGCTGGCTGCTTATAAAATAAGTATCACACTTCTCGCAACATCACTATCTGCTGGCATGTGCATAACTAAAGACAACGAAAGGAAGGGGAAAAAATCGAAAAAAAGAAAAAAAAAAAGGTGAGGTTTTAATTTACTTATTAGTTGACAAAATCGGGAGCTACAACGGTGTGTTTGGTATGGAGTTATTTTCTACTTTACTTTGTTTGGTTTGCTTATATATTGGAGAAAATATTTCACTCATTTTCTCCCAATTTTAAAAAAAATAACTTTGCTACAAAGAAGAGGAAAAATATTTTATGAAACTCTCTAATTGGCAGTTTAAATCCTCCCCACCCACACCCACTTCTACGCCATACC
>MU777981.1:31384-112330 GCA_026770625.1 Nicotiana glauca
TGCATACAAGTACAATGGAAAAGTAGTAAGAACATACTAATTTCAGCTAGGGAGGGGAGCATACTTCAGGGGTAGCAGTTAGAAATACGTTTTCAGGAATAATGGTACGTACATCTACAGTTTAACTTTTAGCAATAATAAAAAAGACAAGGCAACTTTCATATTCAAATCATATTGTTGCAAGCGTGCAACCCGAATCGATTTGTCAACATCTCGTGGTAGGCGTACCACCCGCACCCATTTCCATATCACTTGTGGTAGGCGTACCACCCGCTCGCTTTTCAATATCACTTGTGGTAGGCATACAACCCGCTCCCATTTCAATATCACTTATGGTAGGCGTACCATCCTCTCACATTTCAATATCACTTGGGGTAGACGTACCATCCGCTCCCATTTAAATATCTCTTGTGGTAGGCATACCACCCGCTCCCATTTCAATATCTCTTGTGGTAGGCGTACCGCCCGCTCCCATTTTAATATCACTTGTGGTAGGCATACCACCTGCTCTCATTTCAATATCACTTGTGGTAAGCGTACAACCCGTTCCTATTACTTTTAACATAGTACACAATACAATCTCGACCGGGAATAATCGCAACAAGTCAAACATCCCAACAATGGAGAGTTATCTATAACCAATCCTATTCAACTTCTTCTTGGTACAACTATTATTAATATTCGGTCGCATCTTTTATAGGATCAAGAAAGGGTACACAATTAGCAAATTAAGACTCACAGTCATGTTTGACACCGACGCATGGATACTCGTCACCATACCCATACGTCATACCCAACAAAAAGCAAATAGCAATTATGACTCAACTCTTAATCCCTCAAGCTAGGGTTAAACCAAACACTTACCTCAAACTTCCACGGCCAATTTAATCCTCAACGAACGCTTTACCTCTCGAATTCGGCTCCAACTCAACCAAATCTATGCAATAATCACTTCATGTTATCAATATGTGCTAAACAAATCAAACCTAATATCTAATTATAGCTTCTTCTTTTTTATCATTTTTCCCCAAAAGGTCAAAAATGCCCCCGGTCCCACATGGTCAAAACCCGAGGTTCAAACCAAAACTAGATTACTCATTCCCCCATGAACTCACATATATAATTTATTTTGGAATCGGACCTCGAATTGAGGTTCAAAACCCCCAATTTTAGAAAACCTAGGTTCTACCCAAAATTCCCAAAATTACCCATTAAAATCTTTGTTTTGAAGTTGAAATTAAGTTAAAAAATGTTAAAGAGTGAAGAAAATGAGTTAGAAATTACTTACCAATCTTTTTGAAGAAGAATAATCGTTTGGAAAATCACCTCTTAGGTTTTGGGTTTTTGAAAAAGTGAAAAATAACTGAAATTCCCGACTTTATATACCATCCCTGAAGACCCATCGCGAACCGCGCAAAAGTGCACCACGGCCGCGCTGAGGAACTGAGCAATTACCACCCTGTGAACCTTCCAGCGCGGACCGCACAAAAACGGACCGTGGCCGCGCTGAAGCACTAGACAAAACTCCACTCTCTGAATCTTCCTCTGTGGACCACACTGATATGGAACGCGACCGCGATGGTTGACCTGGACAACTGCTGGCTCTCTGAAGTCGGCTGCGCGGACCGCGCAGCTTCTACCGCAGACCATGCTAAGGCGGCCGTGACCGCGTATCATGTACCACGGACCACGCTAAGGCGACCGCGGGCGCGTTGGAGCCTGCAATTCCTCCAGAACTTACAACATCTGTTAATTTTAAGTCTAAGACCTTCCGAGACCTACTCAAAGCTCACCCAATCCCTTGGGGCTCCAAACCGAACATACACATAACCTCAAAACATCCTACGGACTCATCCGTGCGATCAAATCACCAAAAAAATCATAAAAATTAAATTAGGCCTCAAGACCCATAATTTCCTTCCAATTTTCATAAGATATCAAGTTTAGAGTTTTAAGTCCAGAATGCGTCAAATGACGTCCGAATTCAACCAAACTTTACATAAAGGGCTTATAACATATATAAGACTTGTACCGTGTGTCGGAAACAAAATACGAGCCCAATACCATAGTCTTTTAATCCAATTTCATTTTCCTATTTTGTTATTTTTTTTTCAGAAAACAATTTCACATAAAAAATTCATTTCTCGGACTTGGGACCTCAGAATTTGATTCCGGGCATACACCCAAGTCCCATATTTTTTTACGGACCCTCCGCGACCGTCAATTCACGGTTCCAAGTCCATTTACCCAAAATGTTGACTGAAGTCAAATTAATCAATTTCAAATCTCAAGATTTAACATTTTTCTCACAGAATTCATAATTAAGCTTTTTGGCTACGTGTCCGGACTACGCATGCAAATCGAGGCAACCCCAAATGAGGTTTTTAGGGCCTCAATAGTAAAGAGTGAGTAAGGAAGTAAGTGATGACTCTTTGGGTCGTCACACCGGATTTGGCTACAGACATATTAGTCCCTTGCCTGGTACTGATCGCTCGCACGCGCATAGTCTCACCCTCAAGCTTGACACTTGCCTTGTGCATTAGCACATGATAACGTCACCCCCACGACTGCACTTCTAGGCCAAAGGACATTTCTTGAAAGGCTAAACTCAAGCCATACTTACAAGATGACACACAAGGCTCTTAAGAGTGGCCCTCGAGTGTTTAATAAGAACAAAGGTTTTTATCATTATCTACGGTAACCCGCAGGGCCTAGTCATTCCATATGGCAAGCGTCTGACACTAGTTGTGTGCCCAACACTAGCCCTGAGATATGGCACCATGCCATCCATAGAGTTCCATAACTCGTATGGATACCTTGGACACTCCTTAGAGATCCCTAGGCAGGTCGTTGAGGTTGCCCTCAACAGTTCTCAGTTGGTGCGGCTTGGTTGCAGCATGTACTGCAATATCCCATTAATTTCAAATAAGGACAAATTGGTCATTTAACAAATAAAATAAATAAAATAAATAAAATAAATAAAATGATAAAGATTTAATAGAAAAGGATGAAGCCCATTTTATGGCAAAATCGAAAAGGACGAAAAGGAAAAGGGGGAAGGAGAAAAAAGGAAAATGGGTTTTATGTTTTAAAACCCTAACAGAAGCTAAAAGGAATTGGCAAAAATAACAAGCCAGCAGGGAAGAAAGAAAGAAAAGAGAAAAGTGGGAGGAAGAAGTTGGCGCAGTACGTTGGAACCATAGCTATAACTGTTGAGAATCATAAGCACTAATTGTGTCTTACGGGTATTTCTTGAACTTTTTCTTCTAGTAGATTTTAATTTCGACTCTCACAATTGGAAGGTTCAACAGAGTAATAGAAATTACACTAGTTCATTCACACAATTAAGAAATATCTTCCTAAAGAATCAATAGAACTTATGAAATTGGGTTAATAAATTATATGAATAGGTTAAAGTTGATAAATTAGTAATTACTTATATGTGGGTAAATATAATCCAGCGAATTAAGAGTCAAATACGAAACCTCGAGGGTTGGGTATTCTAAAGTAGCTATGAGTTATCCTAAACATGAAAGTTAACGTGAGATCGATATTTTGTAATTATAGATTGATTGGAGAAAGTTGTACGAATTGCTCGAGGTGAAGCATTTTGTATTTCGACACGAGTACTGTGAATAGTAATCTTATCACAATTTGTGTTTCCATTACTTGCATGATTTACACATCATTTTTAATATGAATATTTTACCGATTAATTTATTTGCATGTGGGACAAGTCTTTTACTCGATATGATACCAAAATAGTTATTTGAGATGATTACCGTTGTTCTAAACATTGTTGTTGTCACTAGATCTGTTTTATCGTTACTTGAATTTACTGTTATCAAAATAAAATTATATGATATGATAAAAAACAAAATTCCCTATATTGATTTAAATATTTTCTATGAGTATCTACAGATTATAGAAACAAGTATAAATGGGAGTAGATATTGAAAGATCCCGTTGCTAATGGCAGGTTCATTAGACCTGGTGCACCTTGTAATTACTGATTACCATTATAGCCATCTCTAGTGGGAAGGTAGAACTAGCATATCGTTATCGATTCCCTCGAGTGGGGACTACCGGTATATTTGACTTCTTGCAAAGAAGTCCACAGTTATACCTATTACATGTTCGTTCATTGAAACCACCTAAAATATGAATATGGATATTATACAGTGGTTACCAAGATTATTATGGAATTTCCAATCATATTATACTACAAGAAAAACATGATGAGACTGAAAATTATTTATCGTTTCTAAAAGGGGCATTTTTATGATAATTTTTTGTTTAATATACTAGCATGTTTTCTGACTTGTCCCCAATAAAACGGTTGTGATTAAGTATTATTACTCACTGAGCTAGTGACTCATTCCCCGCTAATTATTTTTTACAGAGACAACAGTTGATACGGGCGAGCATTTCGTTAATTAGAGTGCAAAAGTTGATAATTCTTGGCGAGCCTCGCACTTGTTCGTGTGGGCGGGAATTTTATCAATTGTTATGAACTTTTCTTGGAACTCTTAGAGTCACTCCATGGTCATTCTTTTAGTATCTTGAGTAGTCTTTGTTATTATAGACTTATATTGAGTAACACTCATTCTTTTCAAATTTTGAGATATATTAGTATTTCTAGTTGTTAGTGGGTGGACTGTTAAAGGTAGATATTTATTTTGGTTAATTGATAAAGTCATTGTCATTTGAACTGCTATTAGGATGTTTGGTTGCTGATTTGAGACAAGAAACTTTTTGGGATGGTCTAAAAATAGGGGAAACTCTGTTCGGTTTTCTGTAAAATTATTGATGAGGCTTACTTGGGAGCACTTGCTCCTAAGCGCCGGTCACGATCCCAAATTGGGTCGTGATAAAGTTGTTATCAGAGCTTAGTCTTTAAGTCCCTAGTCATGGAACAATGTTTAGTAGAGTCTTGTTAATAGGTATGTACGAACCCATACTTATGATCTTGAGGCTACTGAACATTTAGGAATGTTTTCCCTTCTTTCATACTTTGATTGTGCGTTGAGATAGCTTGAGATTGACTTTGGAATATTTCTTTCGCATATGTATAGGACACACACACCCTTATCAGTAGGACATGGTACTACCCGGGGTGGCGGTCAAGTTAGGGTTCATCAAACTAGAAGACAGACTGCTCCTTAACCTAAAGTTGGGAACATGGGTCAACCCCAAGCTGCTATGCTAGATCAAGTTCAAGGGAAGGGAGTTCAGGACGCTCCACCACCAGTGCCAACTATTGTTCTTACTGTTGCCTTACCTACAGACGCAATGAAAAGTTTATTGAATGTGTTAGAAGCATTGGTGCCTGCTCAGGTGGATGTTCATCTCCTCAGGTTACTTTTCAGACAAAAGCACCTGCACAAACTCAAACTTTCAAAAATAAGGAAGTATCCCTACAAAAGTTTCTGAAAGTGAAATCACCAATTTTTACAGGTTCCGATAATTCAACAGATCCTTAAAGTTTCTTTGATGGGACACTCAAGGCATTACATGCTCTAGGATGTTCTAGTGAAGAGTCGTGGAGCTCACAGCATACAAACTAGAGGATATGGCCAACACATGGTATGAAACTGTATTGCTAGGAAGGCTAGCAGGAGAAGCACCATTGACATGGGACGAGTTCACTAAGTTGTTCAAGAATCATTTTCTTCCAGACAGCCTGATGCAAAAATATACTAGAGACTTTGAGAGATTGGTTCACACTCCAGATATGGATGTGTCAACATATATCACTATATTTTGTAAGCTGGCTATATATGCTCCTTAGTTAGTGCCTACCGAAGAAGCTCGAGTTCAAAGGTTTGTTGAAGGATTGGTTGGTCGTCTATACACTGCAGTAGCCCCAAAGATGAAGACTTTATACTACTCTGATGTAGTCGACCTTGCTAGAAAGATTGAAAATACGGAACGTGATGAGCGTGCAACTAGTGATTTACGTAAGAAGGCCAAGACGTGAGGGTCTTTCAGTGGCAGTTTTAGTGAAAATCGAAGGGTAGGAAATAAGGGACAACAACAACAGGGTTCTCACACAGGGACACATTTGTCTTCATAGTCCACATGTAGGCCACATCGAGATAGGTTGTTAGGGGATCGTCAGCAGCTGGAAATCATAATTCTAGGAAGATATATGCCACTACTCCAGTCTGCTAGACCTGTGGTAGATTACATTTGGGCCAATGTCGTGTTCCAACTGGAGAGTGCTTTCGGTATGGCTAGTTGGGACATGACTTGAGGGATTTCCCTCAGGCTTCGAGAAATTTCAACCATGCTTCTATTCAGTTAGCTGCACCGACTCAGACTACCGATCCATTCATGGTTGCACCAATCTTTCAGCAATCTACCCTTCAAAATTTTTATTTTGCCAAACTTGGCCAGTTTGTCCTGTTCACCATTAGATTCACTCTCTTCTTCACCACTCCATTCTTCATCCTCTGCAATTCTAACTGGTTTGTTTTTCACTACAGACCTTGTCCTCTTTGCCAATGAAAATCCAGCAGCCTTAGAACCTAATGAAGACTTCTTGGAAGAAGTCTTGGTCTTTTTAGGCTTGGGGGTCTGAACCTCCACAGTTGTATGTTCCTCCTGATGGACCTGTTCCATCTCCCCAACATCAACAGCCTTAGAAGGCTCTACAACCTTAGCTTTTCCTTTATCTATCCTTTTTTTCTTACTTCCATCCAAAGCCTTTTTTAGTTCACTCTCACTTTGTTTCACCATACTACTTGTGGCTCTCCCCTTTGGCAAGGGAGTTTCAGCAGTTGTTGAGGAATTAGCCTTTATTTTCTTGGTATTCTTTGTAGTGTTGGGAACCTTAGGTGTTGGTGTTCTCCTTTTTTGGGATTATAACTGGAACCTACTTTCTTCAGAAGATCTGCTTGGGTTTCTTCAATAGATGAATCAGGTTCATCCATATGAGAACTTAAGTTTACCAAACCCTCAGCAGCCTCCCCTGATCCACTTCCCCCTGTTTTCTTGCCACTTTCTCCTACAATTTCGTCCTTAGTCCCATAAATTGCTAGTCTAACCATCTCAGAGGTGGGTGATTTGATCAACCACTTCTATCCCTTGTCCCATCACATCACATCTTGCATTATCACTCTCTTTTTTTTTCATTATTATTTTTACCTCCCCTCCTTCTCAACTCAAGAAGTTATATGTTTCTAACATACCCAACAAGAACAAACCTATTTTCTACACTTTCAACCAAAACAAAATATTCCTCAGAAGGGGAACGCTCAATCTTCTCAGAATCAGAAGGCGTAGTTCCTTCCCCCTCACTTGCAGACTTGAAGGAATTGTCTGAGTGTCCAGATTCTTGGTCTTGGCTAGCCTTCAATTGTGCATTTAATCTTTTTTTACAGTGCACCTATTTTTATAGTTTTACGAGATAGCATGTTAACATGTCTCTTCCTAGGATAGGGAGTTGTACTAGGTGGATGAGGTGTGGAGAAATCAAAAGGGGAAGGTTGTGGAGGAGTGCTTGGATTATCTTGAGGGTTCAACATTGTGACTGATTTTGTGAGAGAGTTTGTGAGTTTGGATTTTGGAAGAAAGAACAATTGGGAGTGAAAGAAATTTTGACAATTTGTAATAATGAGGGTGGCAAAAGGTGATGATGGGTTTTTAAAGAAAAAAACTTATTTAATGGCTAATGGTAGCTTTTTGCAGTCAATTAGAAGTCTAATCAACCTGAAATTTCTGCTTGATAGAGCGGTTAAGCTTCCTTAGATTTTAGGCATTTTATGTGGTGAGAATTCTAGTAGAGACGGAACTTGTTCAAAAAATAAACGGATAGGATTTTATGATGTTTCTGAACATAGGTAGGATTCTGCCCATGATTGAAATATTTATATTTCTAATTATGCAAAGTATAGAAAACATACCTCGTTATTCAAATGAACCAATACTGATGAACCATGTTCTTCATTTCGAATCCACTTGATCATGCCTTTATTTTCCAAAGTAGATAAATTTGTTAGAGACCAATGAGTTATATCAACACATGTCACAGGGGTATACTATTTATAGTATGAAACTGAGTAAAAATTAATCTAGATATTTACACAAGTTCCAGATTTCCTAGGCAATATTTTTTCATTCAATTTTTTTCATTGTGTATTTTGAAACGGTCCCATTAGGTGATCTTAATCATATAAAATTCTAACCTGTTCCTTTAAAATCTTTCTCTACTCAGTGTTTTAGTAAAGATGTCAGCAATCTGCTTATCAGTAGCACAGAATTCTATAGTAGTCAATCATTTCTCATAATTGCCCCTTAAGAAGTAATGTCTAACATCTATGTGCTTATTCCTCTTATGATGAATTGGGTTCTTAGTCATACTAATAGCACCACTGTTATCACAAAAAATAGAGATGCAACCAACTTCAATGCCAAATCCATTAGCTGCTGTTTGATCCACATTACTTGAGCATAACAAGAGGCAACATCAACATACTCAGCCTTAGCAGTGGTAATACCACTGAGTTATGCTTTTTAGTGGCCCATGATACTAGACAAGAACCAAGAAAATGAGCCATACCTGAGGTGCTTTTCCTATCCTCGAGGAAACCTGCACAGTCAGCATCAGCATATCCTACTAGATTAAAGTTACTACCTTTAGGGTAACAAAGGCAACGTTCTGTAGTGCCTTTCAAATATCTCAATATCCTCTTGACATCAGTCAAGTGAGATTCGTTAGGATTTGCAGAAAATGAGCACAAAGCCCTACACTGAATACAATGTCAGGTCTGCTAGCAGTAAGATACAAAAGTGAACCAATCATACCCCTATAGAACTTCTGATCAATAAATAAACTAGGTTCATATATGTCTAATTTAGTAGTTGTTGCAATGTGTGTGTATATTTCCTTTGATTCATCCATTTTAAACTTCTTGATCAACTCTTTTGCATATTTCTGTTGATGGATCATGGTTCCATTTGGGTTTTGTTTTATCTATAAGCCTAAGAAGAAGTTAAGCTCACCCATAAAACTCATTTCAAATTCACTCCCCATTAATTTAGCAGATTCCTTACTAAGTGTTTTAGTGGTTTCCCCAAAAATTATGACATCAACATATATTTGTATTACTAGTAGATCCTTACCTTTTCCCTCAAGAATAGACTACTTTCAATCTTACCTCTTTTGTATCCATGTTCAAGCATCAATTTGGATAGGCGTTCATACCATGCCCTATCAGCCTGCTTGAGTCCATATAGGGCCTTGTCCAGTTTGTATACATGATCTTGACACTCCTTACTTTCAAACCCTTGAGGTTGTTTGACAAAGACTTCTTCCTTTAAGTAAACATTTATAAAGGCACACTTCACATCCATTTGGCGAAGGGTAAATTCCATGTGTGCTACAAAGGCTACGAGGAGTCTTCTTGCCTCCAGTCTTGCAACTGGGGCAAAGGTCTCATCAGAGTCTATGCCCTTCTCTTGGCTATAAAATTGGACGACCAACCTTGCCTTGTTCCTTGTAACAGTTCCATCTTTATCAAGTTTGTTTCTGAAGACCCATTTAGTGCAAATTACTGATTTGTCCCTAGGTCTTGTGACCAGATGTCACACTTGACTTCTTTCAAACTATTTGAGTTTATTTTGCATTTTATTCACCCAGTCTCGATCCTGCAAAGCCTCAACAACATTCTTAGGTTCAATAAGAGATAAGAATGCATAAAAACACAAAGATTCTTTAATCGAGATCTAGTTTTAACTCCAGAAGTTGGGTCAGTAAGGATGTTCTTGATGGGATGAGAACTTTGATACTTGTAAGGCTTCACAACCAACTAATTTTTGTTTGGAGTTTCTCCCATGTTCTGTTGCTGAGGAACAGGCTCATGGACAGGTTCCATTAGGGAATTAGATTCACTTATTCTTTGTTCAGTTCCCCATGTTAGGTTGCCCTGGATGGAAAATCCTGCTCCTTCTTTCGATGTAGCTTCAACTTGAGCTATGACTTCACTCAATTCTTTTACCAGCCTAATATATTCATCTTCATGTTCCTGTCTCTTAGAAAGAATGTTAGTTTCATCAAAAACTATATGTACACTTTCTTCTACACACTGATTTGTTGTACATTTTATAAGCTTTGCTATGTGAAGAATATCCTAAGAATACTCCTTCATCACTTTTGGGATCAAACTTACCTAGGGAGTCCTTTCCATTATTGTGCAAAAAGCACTTGGATCCAAATGCCCTAAGATGAGATATATTTGGTTTTCTCCCTTTAAGTAACTCATAGGGAGTCTTCTCTACAAAAGGTTTAGTCACGCACCTATTAATGATGTAACATGCAGTATTTACAGCCTCTACCCAAGAAGCTATGGGGTAGTTTACTAGAAAGAAGCATAGTCCTAGCCATATCTTCAAGAGTCATATTCTTTCTTTTAACTGCTCCATTTTGTTGAGGAGTTATAGGGGCAGAGAAATTATGATATATAACATGCTCATTACAAAATTCAGCAAACTTAGCATTTTTAAATTCATTTCCATGATCGGACATAATTGATGCAAGTTGATTACCTAGTTGTTTCTGAGTTTTTCTAACAAAGGCAGTAAACATGTCAAATGTGTCATCCTTAGATGTAAAAAAATATGTCCAGGTAAACCTAGAGTAATTATCAACAATCACCATCACATATTTATTACCATCAAATGCTTCATCCTTAGATGTTAAAAACAATGCCCAGGTAAACCTAGAGTAATCATCAACAAGCACATCACATATTTCTTACCACATCTACTCAATGTTCTCATTGGACCACAGAGATCCATATGAACCAATTCCATCAACCTGCTCGTGCTTACCACTTTCTTCCTTTTAAAAGAAGATCTTACCTGCTTCCTTCTTGCACAAGCCTCACAAACTTTGTCTTCCTTAAATTTGATGCTAGACAGCCCTATCACCAGGTCCTTGGAGACTAATTTATTGAGTTGACTTAGACTTGCATGTCCAAGTCTTTTGTGCCAAATGAGGGAATCATTTTCCAATACACTTAAGCAAGTGAGTTTATTTTCAGAGACAGTGGACAGATCTACAATGTATATATTGTTTACTCTTTTTTCGCTACAAAAAAAATCTTGTCAGCGGTAAGGTTTATCACAAAATATTTGGTAGAGGTGAATGCTACCAAGTTACCTCTGTCACACAGTTGTGAAACACTGATTAGGGTATATTTCAAGCCATCTATCAAGTAGACGTTCTCAATGGAATGTGAGTTTGTCTTACCTACTTTCCCAACCCCAATGATCATACCTTTTTACCATTTTCAAAGGAGACATTACCTCTTTTGAGGTCCTCAAGTGAAATGAATTGGTTCTTGCTACCAGTCATATGCTTTGAGCAACCACTATCCATGTACCATATTTGGCTGCTCCCATCCACTTTGACCTACAAAAGAAAATCAAGGGTTAGTCCTAGGAACCCAAACTAGATTGGGTCCCTTTCAATAGGCAAAAGGGTGAAATTAAATTCTTTTTATCCCATCCTGGTAGCTTATATTTTCCTTGAAGGTTTTGTTCTTTTAACTGACCTTTTATTTTGCATTGCATTCACTTTTAAAGTGACTAGTCTTACCATAGTGTGCAAATTTTGTTCTCAGAAAGTGTGATATACTTGCTTTTGGGATCCCACTTAGGTGTTGGGATCCTATAGCCAAGTCCTCTCTTATTGCTACTGTGACGTTCTTATAGCCAAGTTAGTGCATCAAAGGACTTATTCCATTTGCAAGTTCTTTCTAGTTCATGCTTAACCTTGCCTAGATCTTCTTTTAGGACTCTTATCTGCTCATCTCTCTTGTACAACTCATCCTTCATTTTTCCTATATTTTTTTCTAAGGTGAGGTGTGTGTTCTAGAAACTTTCTTTTTACCTGTTCCTAATTTCAGTTTTAAATTTTCAAATCTAAGTTCTAAGACAGTGGTGTCAAGTTCAAGAACCTGGTTCTTCAACTCAGTAATTTTACTATCACTTTCACTAGCCATGAGTTCCAAATTTTTGCACTTAGCTTTTAGGATAACACACTCCTTAGACAGTTGTTCCTTCTCAATGTTTATGGCCTCAGCCTCATCAATGAAGTCTAGTAGTAATTCAGATAGCTTTTTATTTAGGCAAAAATTTAATCTTGTCTTTAAGATGAATTAGACTTACCTCTTGTTCATCATCTGATTCTCCAATAGCCATAAGTGTTTGTTCATATCCAACTTCATCTTCTGAATCCTCATCTGAGCTTTCTCCCCAAGCAGCAACCATAGCCTTTATTGATCCTTTGTTCTTCTTGGTTGAACTTGTTCTTTCTTCCTGTTTCTTCGTTCAGCCATTTCTTTCTTCCATTCAATTTTGACTAAGGACAATTCTTGATCTTGTAGTTAGTCTTACCACATTTGTAGCAGCCCTCGTTAGTATGTTTTCCGGGGGTCCTTGGTTTGTTTAAGGTTGCACCTCTTGAAGAACCATTTCCTCTTATTAGGTACTTCTTGAAATCCCTTGTGATCATAGCTATTTCATCATTCTCTAAGTCTGCTCTTTCAGCTATTCTGGGAGCCAGGCTTTTTTCCTTCTTGGGTGCATCCATCTTCATGATTTGCCTTATCAGTTCATAGGCAGTGAGATTTCCAATCAACTCATTCAACTTAGAGTAGCAATTTTCTTTGATTCCAGATTAGCAGTGATTTTGCTTTCCCAAGTTACTAGCAAGACCCTTGTCAAGATTTTCTCAACCTTGTATTCTTCAAGGATAATTCTTCCAAGAGACTTAAGTTCATTTGTTAGTGTTGCGAACCTTGTGTACAGCTCTTGGATGGTTTCTTCTTCCTTCATGGTGAAATTCTCATATTGAGAATACAACAGTGTTCCACCTGATCTCTTTACTTGATGAGTTCCTTCATGGTCCACTTGTAGAGTGTCCCAGATCTCTTTAGCAGTCGTACAACTTTGAATTCTATTGTACTCGTCTGGACTTAGTCCACACACAAGCCATTCTTCGCCTTGGTATTCTTTTCTCACTTCTTAAAATCTTCAGTAGTATAGTTAGCTCTAGTCTATGGCACATCTACTCCTTCAACATTCTTCTTTGTAGTAGCCAAGGGACCATCGGTAGAAATGACCAAAAGATCATAGCCTTCTCCTATGATATGATGTCTCATCCTGTTCTTCCACAAGGAATAGTAATGGCCATTAAAGAGTGGAGGCCTAGCAGTGGATTGTCCTTTCCAGTTTCCAGGTGGAGCACTCATCTTGATATATTCCTAAGGTGTTAATCTCTTCAAGGATAACCTGATCTGACACCAATTGATGTTTTATACTTCAATACCACACAAGAGGGGGGTGATTTGTGTGGTACCCAATTTTTGCTTAACTTGATTATAGAAGGACCCGTTTCTTCTATGTGTTCCAACTACTACTATTGCGGAATAATAAATATAGAAAATAAAGAACATAGAAATTTTTACGTAAAAAATACCTGGCTCAAAAGGTGAAAAAACCACGACCTACCTTCTAGTAGGATTTTCCCAAGCTATCCACTAAAATCACTGAGCCAAAAATTGTATTTACAAAAACTCTTTTGTAAACCTAGGATTAACTCTAATCCCGTTGTGGCACACAACCTCAACTGTTGCGACAACTTCAAGTTAACTCTAACTTCAAGACTCTTAATTAACTAATAGAATTGCTTCTAAATAATCTGAAAAGTACAATGTAAAATCACCTACTACAATTGAACTAGAATAAAATATAGACACTTGGAACTGGTTCTTCTATCTAGTTCAAGTAGCTTCAGATTTGCACGTTTGAATCACATATAAATTGCTTGCAAAATTGCCTTGCTATTTTTCTCTCAATTCACGTTTACCTTTTACTTATGTGCATTACCATTAAAAGAGAACAACACTAATATTTAAGGAATTTGAAATTAGAAATTGACTAGAATACTGATGCTACTCTTCCATGGTGGAAAAGTTCTAGTTGGTCACATACTCTAACTCTATCCTTTTCCTAAACCGTGTTCTCTTTTGTGTAAGGAGTCTTTCTCCCTATCCAATATGAAATATTTTCGATCATGATCAGGAGATATTAGTTTTGATAAGTTAGTTTTATCTTCTTCATGTGCATCTCACATGTATGAGTTGATCGTAACTGTGCTTCACAAGATGGACCTGGTCCATGTCCGAGTTCCTTTGTCAGTCTTCAAAACTTCACCTTTACTTCGGCCAACACTGCTAACACTTGGGCATATAAGGTTTCTATTGCGGCTAAGGTTAAGTTATCATGTGCTCTGGACCATGCCAGCAGACAGTCCCAGAGAGAAACTCTCAATGAGGTGCATGCTCGTGGCTTCGACCTCTCACCGGATATGGAAAAAGCAAAAACTTTGGAGGAATAGGCTGCTGCTTTGCTCTCTGATGATGAGGATTCCGCCACTGGATCTGAGAGAGAGGGAGACGAGGATGAAGTCCTCGAGTAGGATATTCCCGAAGATGCGGCTCCTGATGATGCAGCTCTTGAGGATGTGGCCCCGAAATAGATTAGGTTCTTTTTTGTTTCATTGATTTTGTGTAAGGGCCCCTCGTGGGTGTTTAAATATCCTTTGTAAATATGTTTTACAAATATAAAGAATTTCCTTTGCTTTATCTACGATTTGTATTGAATTCTACATTGTCTTTATCTTGTGACCTTTTTTTTGATAACTTCAATGATCAAGTGAACATTGGCTCGGATTCTGAATATAACAACCCTTAGGTTTTCTAGTGGTTAATGGGCGATCGTTGAACTTATAATATAATACCTCTTAAGGTTTTTGTTAATCCTTGAGCTATGTTTAAGTCGATTTGATACGAGCTCGGGATGATGGGACTCTTGAGTCCAAGTTGAGTGAGAGTAAGGTGTTGAACTCCACATGCTTCGGCCCTTAGGCCCTTTTATATTGGCCCTTAGGATATTTTAGGTTGCCCCTTAGGCTCTTTAAGTTGGCCACTTCGGCCTCTAAGACAACTATAATTATTCCCTCATTTCGGTTGAAAGACTTAGTTAAAAAAAATTTATGCTTTAGTGTGTGTTTTTTGTACCTGTTGGGTTTTCGAAGGTTCGACCAATCAGAACCTCATTTGTAATCTGTTTGTGTTACGATAATTAAATACCTTTTGAGGCGTTTTTTGAAGGCTGATTTTATCAAAGCCTTTAAATTATTCGAGGGCTAATTTTATCGAAGCCCTTTTTGCTTTTGCCGAGGGTAGCCTAGTTTAACCGGTTTTTCAAAATATTCGAAGGCCTTTAACTTATGGAGGAAGTCAGACATTTTCGAGCTACATTAGTTCGACCGTAGCCTTTGAGTATGTATCTTGGACTTGTTTTTCGATAACCCTTTGAACTTTTTCAAAAGGTTAGTCCCCGAGTATGATGGCTTTGGCCTTTATGTCGAGGGGATGCCTATTTGACGTCTTATAAATTCAGGTTTAGATAACTCGAATGCGTTGACTGTCGATGACAATCCTCGAGTATTCAAGGTGTATTCGTGTTTTGGACCTTGAGCCGTTTCTTGCAAAATCACAAGTATGATGTTCATATAGTAGCAGATTTCTTTGAGACACAAAGTGTTATTTGATATAGAAAGAATGATTCTTTGAATAATTTGATACATTCATACAGTCGTCGGGGTTTGACTATTCTATATGGACATGGTCCATCTGACCGTTTGGTCCATTATAAAGTTTTCCTATCGAGGTCCTCTTTGGCGTGAAGTATTTTACTCAAAAATATAATCTCCGAGGGTGATGCTCCCCCCAGTATTCGAGGTTGATTGAAAAGAAGCCTTGGATATTATTTAGTTCTCCTTAGGGAGCAAAATCCGATCTAAGGGAAAAAGAGTACAGCGCATGCTTTAAAACCCAAGTTCTTCATATGGAAAGGTTCCATTGGCATCGATCGAACACCCGCAATGAGTTATCCTTAAATTTAAATGAAAAAAAGAGAAGTCCATACCTTAGTAGTAATATCGTTTGAGTAATGATACATTCTAATTGTTTGACAATTGCTCTCCTTCTATCGTGCCAAGTTTGTAAGATCATTTGTCAACAACTCCGATGACTTGGTACGATCCTTCCGAATTCGGGCCTAATTTTCCTTCATTCGGGTCTCGAGTATTGAGGGTGAATTTCCATAAAACTAAGTCCCCCCAATTCTGAAGTGTCGAAGGTTAGTCCTTCTATTGTAGTATCTCTCAACTCTTTGCTTTTGTGCGGCCATCCAAACAAGTGTTGCTTCTCGTTTTTCATCTAATAGCTCGAGGCTAGTTTTCATAGCCTCGTGATTTGACTCCTGTGATGCATGTTAAAACCTGGCGCTGGGTTCTCCAACTTCGATCAGGATTAAGGCCTCAGAGCGTATACTAAATAGAACGGAGTAGCCCCCGTGCTAGACTTTGATGTTGTTCAATATGCCCAAAGGACCTCGGGTAAAACTTCTCCCCATTTTCCTTTTGCATCGTCCTACCTTTTCTTTATGTTTTGAATGTTAGTTTTCTTTGTTGACTCGGCATGTCCGTTCCCAATTGGTTGATATGGTGTTGATAAAATTCTTTTGATTTTGTGTGCTTCAAGGAACTCTGTTAGCTTGTTGCCGATGAATTGCTTTCCATTGTCGCGCACGATTTTGGCGGGTATGTCGAACTGACACACGATGTGGTCCCATATGAAGTCGATAACTTCTTTTGTTATGACCTTCTCGAAGGAATATGCTTCCACCCACTTAGAAAAGTAGTCAATTGTAAACGAAATAAATTTAGCTTTACATGGTGTCGTTGGTAGAGGGGCGACTATGTCCATTCCCCATTTTATGAAAGACCACGGGGACATGACAAAGTGTAGTTTCTCTCCAGGATGATGAATCATTGATGCGGATCTTTGACATTTATCACACTTTTTAACAAACTCCTTAGTGTCTTTTTACATGCTATCCCAGTAATACCCTGTCTAATAATTTTTCCGAGCAAAGACTCGGCGCCGGAGTCATTCTCACAAGTACCTTCGTAGATTTGTCGTAGAACATAATGGTGTCCCCTTGCTGTAACATGCCGCTAATGGTCCATCGAGCGTCCTCCTGTACAATGTTCCATCTTCATCTAATTGAACCTAGCAACCTTGGTTCGTAAAGTCCTTGACTCTTTGTGTTCCGATGGGAGTTTTCTATTTTTCAGATAGTCGATATACTTACTCTTCTAATCCTAAATCAAACTTGTAGAATTTATCTCAGCATGACCCTCTTCAATCACAAACTTCGATAGTTGGACTACAGTCCCCGGGACGATATCATCTTCTTCAACTGATGGCCCCAAATTAGCAAGTGCATCGGCCTCACTACTTTGTTCTCAAGGCACATGATCTAGAGTTCACTTCTTGAAGTGGTGCAAAGTTATATGTAGCTTATCCTAGTACCATTGCATCCTATACTCTCGAACTTCAAAACTTTTGTTTACTTGATTAACCACCAACAATGAATCACACTTGGCTTCAATGACTTCTGCCTCCAAGATTTTAGCTAACTCGAGACCTACAATCATGGCCTCATACTCGACCTCATTATTAGTCAACCTAGAAGTTTTGATAGATTGTCTAATAGTACTACCTGTTGGTGGCTTCAAAACAATGCCGAGCCCGAACCCTTTCACATTCGAGGCACTGTTCGTGGAAAAGGTCCATATCCTAAAAGATGTACTTGATTTTCACAGAAGTTCTTTCTCCACTTAGGTAAGAGGGTCGGGGTAAAATCGGCCACGAGGTCAGCCAAGATTTGAGACATCATGGACATTCAGGGTTGATATTCGATATCGTACCCGTCAAGTTCGACTACCTATTTGGCTAATCGGCCTGGTAGTTTGGGCTTATGCACAACATTTTGGAGAGGATAAATGGTTAATACATTTATTGGGTGACACTTGAAATATGGCTTCAACTCTCTGGATGCGCTTATTAATGCAAGTGCTAATTTTTCTAAGTGAGGGTACCTAGTTTTAGCATCTCCTAGAGTGCGACTTACATAATAAATAGGGAATTGCATACCTTGTTCTTCTCGAACTAGTACCCCACTTACCACTATCTTGGATACTGCCAAATATAAGTAAAACTTTTTATCTACCTTCGGGGTATGAAGCAGAGGTGGGCTCCATATGTATACCTCATGTAGCTGGATTGCACAAAATCCTAGATCAAGGGATCTCGTCTCATCCGATACAACTGCTCAAGCAATAAGTCGTCCCAGAAATTGCTAAAATCTCATATGATGCTACCATGCGCCAATAGGCCACCAATCCGAACACAACACCAATAGGAAATCGAACTCTGGAAGGAATTAACTAAACCCCACACTAATGCGGACTTTTCCTAGAAAGATAGGAAGCGAAACGCATAAAGGAATAGCACATAGAAAACTAGACTCGACATCACATTGTTGCGGCGCGCAACCCGATCCAAATAACGTACCCATGGCGGCGTGCCACCCGATCCATAAATAGATCTAACAGAAGGAGTTTGCAATTTGAGATAAATCTGCTCCTTACAACAAAACATCGAATTTTGATTGCAAGCACATTAAGTGCATAATACCATACCCGAGGAAACACATAGCATTATAGGCTACGAAACTCAAGCACAACTGAGGTCCGATATACAACATAAATATCAAAGCCATCCTGCTCATAACACATCATTTCTACGTGGATTCTCAACACGTAAGCAATTTTCTCAAGCTGTCTCATAACTCATACGGCGCAATACATCATTACCTGGAATAGACGATGACAAAATAACACCCCGACCGTTCCTCCATAGGGANCGCTTCAGTTCTTCTAAGGATTGTTGGTATCCCAGGGTCCATGCGAAATATTTTTTCTTTCTAAGCAAGGAAAAAAACCAATGACTTCAATCTAATGACCTCGAAATGAATTGACCCAAGGTAGTTATTCATCCTATTAGCCTTTGCATGGCTTTTACGCTATCAACGATTGTGATATTTTCGATGGCCTTGATCTTATTGGGGTTGATCTCGATTTCCCGATTAGACACCATGAAGCCGAGGAACTTGCCCGAGCTGACTCCAGAGGCACATTTTCCCGAGTTAAGCTTCATGTTGTACTTCCTTAAGATTTTGAATGTTTCCTAAAAATGAGTTAAATGGTCCTCTGCGCGTATGGACTTAACCAACATATCGTCAATGTGAACTTCCATTGATTTACCTATCTAGTGCCCGACCATTTTTTTTAACTAGGCGTTGGTATGTAGCTCTTGCATTTTTTAGCCTGAAAGGCATTACATTTTAACAATAAGTTCCTAACTTAGTGATAAATGAGGTATTCTCCTGGTCCCCCAGGTTTATCTAAATCTGATTGTACCCGGAGTAGGCATCGAGAAAGGTAAGATCTCGTGGCCGGTCGTGGCGCCGATCATGTTATCGGTGTTAGGAAGTGGAAAAGAGTCTTTAGGGCATGCTTTGTTTAAATCCTTATAATCTATGCACATTCTAAGTTTGTTTCCTCTTTTAGGAACTACAACTACGTTGGCTAACCACTCGGGGTATTTTACCTCCCGAATAGAACCTATTTTAAGAAGCTTGGTTACCTCATCCTTTATGAATGCATTCTTCACCTCAGACTGGTGCCTCCTTTATTGCTTTACTGGTTAGAGCCTGGGGTCAATGCTTAGCCGGTACATTGTTATTTTCGGCGGGATCCCTGTCAT
The DNA here is from genome assembly GCA_026770625.1 of Nicotiana glauca. Lineage (NCBI taxonomy): Eukaryota > Viridiplantae > Streptophyta > Magnoliopsida > Solanales > Solanaceae > Nicotiana > Nicotiana glauca. The sequence continues at coordinate 51,136 of MU777981.1, forward strand.
GTCTAAATGGGATCAAACAAAAAAATCCATATTATTGATAAGAAATTGAATGAGTTTTTTCCTGAGTTCAGGGTTTAATCTCTTTCCCAAGTATACTTTTTTCTCGGGCATGTACTCGATTAGTATGACATGTTCCAGTTCCTCGACCATTGGCTTGGTTGCGTCTGACTCTTCGGGAAAAATGAACGTTCGAGAAGTAAGGAAATCCTCTTCTTCTTCTTCGGCTACCTGTTCCTCCGACTCGATTGGGACTGGAATCGGTGATTGCTATTTGGCTGCCTGTTTATCTTTGGCCCCCGATTTTTCTGAAGGCGAAGGCACTGGGATCAGTGTCACTTCATCAACTGCAAACATTTCCTTTGCAGTGTGTTGTTCTACGTAGACTGTTTTACGCCATCCACTGCTGGGAATTTCATCATATGATAAAGGATTGAAGATACAACCCTCATGTTGTGGATGGGCTCCCGAGAAGTGCATTATACTTCATGTCGCCTTCGATGACTTGGAATTTTGTATCTTGGATGGTTCCGGCTACGTTCACTAGTAGGATTATCTCCCCCTTCGTTGTTTCGCTTGCCATGTAGCCATTTAGGACTCGGGATGAGGTACAATTTGATCTTGTAAGCCGAGATACTCTACGAACGTCGTTCTCATTATGTTTGCTGAGCTACCTGTATCCACTAGAACACGTTTAACTTTAATTTTATTTAACAAAATAGAAATTACCAGGGCGTCATTGTGTGGCTGAGATGTGCCTTTCACTTCCTCTTCATTGAATGATAGTACATCCTCGGGAACATAGCTCCGAGTCCATTTTTCTCCGATGATCAATACCTTGGTACGTTTGAACATAGGCCCTTGTGGAACATCAACAGTGTCAACGATCATAAGGATCACATGTTGCGGTTCTTCCTTCTCGTTTTTTCTATTTGCATCTCTTTCTCTGAAGTGGTTCTTAGCTCGATCACTGAGAAATTCTCGAAGATGACCCTCGTTGAACAACCGAGCGACTTCCTCCCTTAGCTTCCTACAGTGTTCGGTTCTATGGCCATGTGTGCCATGCTACTTACACATCAAGTTGGGATTTTTTTTAAGAAGGATCGGTTTGAATAGGCCTGGGCCACCTGGTGTCTTTGATTCTTCCAATAGCTGACAGGATCCCTGATGCATCTACACTGAAATTATACTCCGATCATCGAGGTGCTTCCGCAGAGTCGGTATATTTATCAAACCCATTCTTACTAATGAGTCCCCAAGAGTTTTGACCTCGATCATTTATTCGATCATTCCGAGGAGCTTTATGCTCTGAGTCGTTGTTTCTCCGATCTACGTACGATTGATACCGTTCCTTGTTCAATCTTAATTCCCTGTCTCTATCTATCATGGGCTTAGCTGCCAATCTATTATGATGAATTGAACCCGAGGGGGCTCCCAACTGGTCGTCCTCGACCCTAATATTTGATTGGTAACGATTATGCACATCTGACCATGTCACAACTAGATACTCGATAAGATTCTGATTTAATTATCGAGACGCGATCGAACTACGCTCCTTCAAACCCTGCATAAAAACCTGCACTGCCCAGTCATTTGAGGTCGATGGTAATTACATTCACTCTATTTCAAATCGGGATACGAACTCCCTTAATATCTCATCGTTCCTCTGTCTTATCTTAAAAACATCTGATTTCTTTGTTGCCACTTTTATGGCCCCGGAATGTGCTTTCACAAAGGCGTCTGATAACATAGCAAACAAATCGATAAAGTTCGAGGGCAACTTGTGATACCAAATCATGGCTCCTTTTGACAAAGTTTTCCCAAATTTCTTGAACAATACCGATTCGATCTCATCATTATTTAAATTGTTTCCTTTAATCTCACGAGTATATGAAGTAATATGCTCGTTATAGTTGGTTGTCTCGTTGTATTTGGGTATATCGGGCATGCGAAACTTTTTAGAAATGGGCTTCAGAGCCACACTCGAGGGAACGACTTTTGTATGAACATTTTGGCATCTAAACCTTTCAAGACCGGAGGTGCCCCTAGTATTTGATAAACACGGGAGTTATAAGTCTCTACCTTTTTGTATCCGCAATCTTCTTTTCCCCGGACCCGATCCTCTTGGTGAGTTCTTCGAGCATCCTCATAATTGTGGGGTCACTCCCCGAGCCACTACCGTTTGATCTCTCTGGCGCCGGTTTAGCACGTTGAGTGTTTTCTGGTTTGTCTATACTTGGAGTTTTATTCTTACTTTGAAGTTGAGCGATGGAAATCTGTTGAGCTTGAAGTATCTCAAATATCACTTGGAAGCTAACTCCTCCCTGTCCTATACCTTGCGTTCCTTGGCCACCAGATTGGGCTTCCCTGCGTACACTTTCCCCGTGTCCTGTGCCTTAATCCGCGTTCAAAGCTATGTGTGAACTAACATAAACCGCTTCCATATTTGGCATTTCCCCAGGGTTTATTGGTTGTACTCCGACCCCTACATTGTTTTTTCTCCCATGGAATCCAAGACCATCATTGTCGTGTACATGTGCGTTTTGCGAGTTTGACACGTTCTAGCCTGAGAATCAAATATTCTTTACAAGAACAAGTGTAAACATAACGTGTGTTATGAGAACCAACACTGAAATAATCACTATTATCTTTAGCCCTATGGTGGGCGCCAAACTGTTTACCTCGAAAATACGAGTAACAATTAAATTAGATTTGTGGTTTTAATGATATGTGATTTAGTTCAATACTAATTAATAATCAAGAAGTATAACATATAAATGAAAGAAATGAGTGAATCAAACCAGTGTTGTTAGGCGGTATCGACCTCGAGCCAAAGTGACCTCGAGGTGGATCAAGAACAATAAAGCAAGAATAATAAAGCTAAAAGACAATTCTAATGAACGATGAGCGAAAAAGTAAAAGAGTATATTCTTTTCCAATGATTAAATGATATTTACAATTGATTGAGGCCCCCGTTATATAATAGGGGAACCCTAAATAATGTACATTTCTATTTATAGCAAATAATCTTATTGGGACAGATGTCTAACTGCCTAGTACGGATACATACAAATCTATTTCGGGATTTACGCCATGATCTTGGGGACGTGGCAGGAATCTTGCTCATTCTGTTACAAATCCATAATGGCATTATCTTGAGGCCAGTCACATTATGCTTTGACATTCCTCGAACACTTGATGATTCTTCGAGCCTCATACTCTGTCGTTAAGCTTGATCTTGGTCCCTCGAGCTCGAACTCGATCCATCCCGAACCTGGGCTTAAGGCGACACCTCGAGCCCGGGAAATCGGGCATACCTAATTTTGACCGTATACATATCACTTTAATTTTGATGAGTCCACGAGAGATTTGGTTAAGATTGTTTAATTAGTTCGTAGTGATTTCAAGGACAGTTCATAATTCTAAGTCTCTCTTTATGATTTTTCCTCAACAGGTCTGATCACTTCAGTTTTGATAATCAAGTTTAAAGTGACTTCATTATTATTGTTCTTAATAGTGAAAGATCTCCCTTCATTCAAATCTATTAATTACATCAATGAAATTAGCAAACCTAATCAGTCACAAATGGCAGGCTCCTAGCAGAACGATGAAAAATAGACATGGCCATAAAATTCATTACACAAACATAATCCCAATCAGAAAACAGCACAACGAGAAGACAAGGTCCCAAATATCAGTCACAAAGCAAGCTATGAAAAATAAAATTAGGTGCACCTCTAGCAGATGGATGAAGAAATAGTGCTAAATACAATGCAAGCCAAGAGGAGTCTTAATCCTTATAAAAGAGCACTAAACTGAAAAAACAGTAGGAGAATATAGCAAACTGCAGCTGATAACGCCCAAGAATGGCTCCGGATTATAGTGGCAATGTAGATGCAGTACAATCAATGCACAACTTCTAGGCCAAAACCCGACTGACACAGACCTCGATCGGACAATACTAGCCAAGTGCAAGCAACGTCAAAACAAGACTCCAGAATATATTGGTAAGATAGATGCACCACAACAAATATATGTAGAACAAAACGTCCCATGCAAAGCCTTGACCAGAGCTGCAAGGAGGACAAACACTGTTAGCGTGACAGCATTCTGTTGAAGACTTGAAAGTTCCACAGATCAACTAGAGTTAATAAAGGAATTCTGTGTAAGCAAGCGAAATCATCCTCACTAACACAAATCTAAACAAAAAATTATCATGCAAGATCTGTATAATGATAACTTGACATCAAGAAGCTTAATTATCCTGTGTTAATGAATAACCAACTAAATTTAAAATCAAAAGAATAGGAGGGGGAGAGAGTAAAAGGGATAGCTCACACCATAAAGCAGTGCTTAACTTATTGAGAGTTTTAATTTCGGACTTCGATGCCACTGAAGCTAAGCACCTCTCTTGGTGGAATGGCAGATTTCAACTTATAACTTATTGAATAATTATAACACTAAACGAGTTTATTAAAAAAGCATATCTATGAAATTACGATGAGAAATCTCTAAACAGATGAAGTTGAAATCTGTATACAGGAAGAAAGAAAGCAATTGTCTGACCTCTGAAGGAAGCGATTTGATGCAATCAGAGATCAGGAGGGAAGATGGATAACTTGAATCCAGTGCACACGCTGCAGGATTTTATTTCCCGGGCTGATTCAGCCGCAGTTCTGGTTGTATTATCTAGTTCCATCACTTGCAGGTTACGTATTTTGGCAAGTTCTATAGGGACTTCCTCAAGCTTGTGCAATGATCTAAGGACAAGCTTCATTAATCGGGGAAACTGCTCACTAGATGCCTTCCAAGAAACTAGGTCTGACCTTTCAATCAACAACACCTTAAGAGATGGAAAAGTGCCAACCATTGATTCCCAAAATTCGCCAGTAAATGCATTTTCTTTCAGCTTGAGGACTTCAAGGACCTCCAACTTGCAAAGTCTACCCATCTCATTCCAATCCAAACTGGTACCTAACAAAGTTATCGTCCTCAAACTCTGTGGGAACATATTTTCTGAAGGAAGGTGCAGTTTCCCACCTGCTGAGAGATCATTCACTAGCTTCAACTTTTCAAGGCATTTTAAATTTTGATCATTCAAGAATGGCCCAACCCTGTTGGCTTGAAGAAGCACTTCTATTTTCCCACGAATACCCAACTTTTTCAGATTTTGGCACCTTGCAAACACATAATCCGTGCAACTTTCAGGCTCTATTGTAGAAAGGGTTTGTAAAGTACCATGTACTGAGGTAGGCTTGTTGGTTTCTATGGCAGCAGAGCGACACAATTTAGCAGAGGTATTTGTATGAAAATGCCTAAGTTGTGGCATCTTACATATATCTGCTTGTATGTGAAGAGTCGTTTGTTGAGTCGAAATTATGAAAGTTTGTAGATTCCACAGATCCTCTATGTATTTAGGAATGACAGCTATAGAGGCACTTGATAAAGCAATGTATCTCAAAAGATATAGCTGAAAAAACTGTTTCTGGAATTTACTAAATAAGATGGGCTCAACATCAAAAACCCTGAGTAGTGGAAAAGCTTTCGGGATTGTCCCCATCTCAGGTGCGGGTTTCATAATCTTCTTAGAGGAGAAACATAAGAGTGAACGAATTCCTTCACCATAAGGCTTCCTGGAAATGAATTCCACAACAGATGAATCAATGCAAAGGCGTCGATAGGTGGCTAATTCCTGGTTTCTTGGGAAAGATTGCTCCACGCCTAGTTTTATTTCTTTGAAAATGTTTTCTTCACTAGCTTCAAGCCTACAGAACTCGTGTAACATATCATGTACGCGACATGTTTTTGTTTGCCCGTTGGAAGCCCTTTGCATTACCATCAATAAGTTCTTGTTGATGAGTTCATTCAAGTATTCCTCTGCTAAACTTTCAAGGGTAAACGGCCTTTGGTCTGGAATGAACCCTTCGGCGATCCACAATCGGACTAACTTCCAGACGGGTATCTCGAAACCTCTAGGAAAAGCACCTAAATATAAGAAGCAAACCTTCAAGTTGAATGGCAGAATATCATAGCTCATCTGCACCAATTTCTTGGTTATTGAATAATCTTTGTTAAAGATGTGTTCACCCACACATTTATGCACTTGTTCCCACTCCCTTACTGTCCATCTCCCAATTAGGGATCCTGCAATCGCAACAGTCGCTAAGGGTAACCCCATACATTTCCTAGCTATGCCCCTGCCGCGTTCTTCAAATTCCAGGGGACATTCATCCTTGCGAAAAACCTTCCTTTTTAGTAACAACCAACACTCACTTTCTGTTAGAAATTTTAATGTATGAGGGAAATCATTGCAACTATTAGCCAAATAGCTGTTTCGAGTAGTCAACATGATTTTATTACCTTTATGGTTATTGGGAAAAACAATTTTGAGTTCATCCAAAGCTCCTAATGTCCATATATCATCCAAGACAATTAGATATTTTCCGCCCTTCCCCAAAAACTCCCTTATTGCTTTAGCTAGATCCTCCTCAGCCTCATATTCAAATTGTTTAACATTTCGGGTGAATTTACTGATAATGTTTAGAAATACTTCTCTCCGATTGTACGATTGAGCGACATATACCCAGATGCGTGTGAAGAACTCGTATTGAACCCTATCATCCTTGAAAATCTTATTTGCCAGAGTTGTTTTGCCAAGACCCGGCATTCCGACGATCGGGATGATCTCTATCTCATCTGATCCTTTACAAAGTCGGTTGATTATTTCAGTCGCCTCCTCATCAAAGCCTACCACATCATCTTCCTCTGTTAAGGGAACCTAAGATGAAAAAATTATTTTGAGATTTAAGCAACAAAAAAATTAATTAGACAGCATTAATACGATTTTGTCGCTCTTTGGCTTGTGTGATATTGTTATTCGATGAACTTTCAACGGAAAGGAGATAGTCAGAGTAAAAAAATAAGAGGAACAAACTTTCAATGTATTTTTAAATTTCGCAGGTAAGTCATAGTTTTGATTCATGTCTGTGTATACCTTTCTGATCAGTTCCTGATCCTTGACGACGCTTTGATGATCGTCAAATTGAATGTGATAAGCATTATCTCTACGAATTTCTTTCAACTTCTCCTTGATGGATTTGATCTCAGTTGCACACTGCCTAGCTTTCATAACATGGCCAAAATCGAACATCTTTTTTATCCCTTTGTTCTGGTGTAACTTGGCCTCAATCACAAATTTATCTATGGAAACTTCTGCTTCGTTGACTGCTGTGCTCAACTCTTTGACTGAATGTTTTAGAATTTCATTGCGGCTGTGGCTCGTGGTTGCTTGCTTGAGGAAGGCATGCAAATTCTGAAGCTCTACAAGGAGAGATTTAACATCATCTACTATCGCAGCAATTAGATCTGTGTTATCAAGCAATAGCTGCTTCAGGTTATCTATCACAAAGTCCACTGCTGTATCCGCCATTTCCCTCTGCTAGTTTTTCTCTCTATGTGGAAAGATATCAAGAAAGAAACAACAATGTTGACCCCATCTCCATTATTTCACCAATCCTCTAATATTTTATTTTCTATTCTAGCTAAGCTACTCCGTTTTAAATTACTCAATCAACACAGCTGCCTACTGGAGCAAATGGAATATTACTCTTGATGGGACCCACCTTCACGGGGCGGAGCTAGGCAGGCACAAAGGGTTTATATCCTTTTAGCTTCTTCACTCCGTTTTAATGACGCTGCCTTGGCACTAAGCCGCTTTGTCTTAGCGCCTAGGTCTTTCCCGCATTGCTTTGTCACTTTCGTCCAGCCCGCCTCGTTCCTTCAAGACCTTGGCTTTTGCTTGCACACAGCCCACTCATACTTTTATGTAGTCCGTCACACCTTAGCCTTGAAACAGTAGTGTAATCCGTCACACCTTAGCCTTACAACAGTTTGTTGTCATTGACAACGCCCGCATTGTCTTGCATGTTGATTTCCCCCGCAAATAGACCAATGGCAAGGCCATCATGCCAAATCATTGCCACTGCCGCCATTTGCCGATCAGGTTTATAATCCCAACACATGGTCGCCATTTGCAAAGATATCACAAGTTCATCACCCTTTTGAGAATAACATTGTCCTTGCCCTCAAGTGTAACGTTTTTTTCAATTGCCTTTCCTGTCCGTCATTCCCACAGGGAATCTAACACGCAACTAACTTGATTTGAAAGAACCCATGCCCAATTTTGGCACCCCTCAACTCGAAATTTTGCATCACTATCTTCCTTGCCTTTTCTGAATTTTCGAAGCACGGGCAATCCATTACACGAACAAGCACACTGGCCCATTATCTTGTCGTGTTGTCCGTGGCTGTCTCGCCCTCATCACGAACCTGCTCTGCCCTGTTACCATTTGTCACATGGGCATTTTCTGTCCGCCGAAAACATGTCCGTTGTGCGGTAGTCAAGTCCCTACTTGGCTCAGCGTTCATCCGATTTCTTTTGCTTTCGAGGTTTAACACTTAGAATATTTACAAAGGCAACACAAAATAAGTAAGGCATACACACGATTACGGGAACCCTTTCCCAACCTTTTATAATAAATAAATTACAAAGGGAAATCTCGAGTTTGGCAAGGTGCTGCCAGCCTAGGCAGACACCAACTCACAAAATTGCCGACTCTTGCACAATCTGCCTTATAAAAGCCCATGCCTAAAACATTTCGTGCTACACACTGATTTTGGCAAGGAAATGACACATAATTTGTCATGTTCAAGCCTTGACATAGACAACCCTATGCCTACATCTTGCCTATTTTCCCTCCCTTGTTAGTTAGACGTTTTTAGGACCGCTAACACATATATTTATAGTGCAGTCAGCCCTTTTAAGTTTTCCTATTTCACTTGTTACCCCCAGCTGATAGGCCATGATCACCCATGATAAAAAACGTGCATGTCGTGATCTAACATGCATACACTTAACCCCATTATCAGCAACTCTTTGAACAAGGCAGCTGTAACCGCCCAACCGCACAGCATGTGCCCATCACACTTGATAACTGCATCCATGTGCACTGCATATGCATGTTTCTGGGCCAGCTCTCTCTCTCTCTCTCTATATATATATGTATTATATGTATTATTTTACATATTTATACAAACATATATACATCTGCATGTATAGCATTTAAACAATGTTTATACATGTGTTAGTTTAATGAGTGAATTGTTTTTACATATCATATAGTATTAGTTTAATGAGTGAATTTTTTTTACATATTATATACAATAAAGGTTATGTCAGGTAAAAATAAAATAAAATATGGGGCTTAAATGGGTAGGGGAAGCATTCGACGTGTCCTTCCTTGTAATTATTTTGATTTTTTATAAGAAGCTTTTGGGGGTTAAGAATGTATATTATCTTGCACGGTGGAACTCCATCTTAATCTTTATAATAAACTATATTTTAAATAGGTAAGAATGAGAAATTTGGAAGTTTGTTAGTTTTGAGAGGCAAAAATAAGCGAGTCCACTCATAAAATGGGTATATTTGCGACCAAATTCAAACTGGGGACAAATTTGTTCTGTATTTCATAGCTGAGGGGAAATTTTGAATCACTCTACTAGTGTTAAGGTTATATCTGGAGTGGAATTCAAAATAAGTGCAAATTTGTTTTCTTCATTTTTGGCTCATTTCCCTAATTTAAATCTCTAAAATGCCCTTGATCTAATATAAATTAATAATGTATATTTATCAATCAAGCTTATATTAACATTTTGTCAAAAACAGAACAACAGCTACAGAATTAACTAAGTGTATTAAGCTCTCATTATGCACATGTCCGAGAAGGTCGGACCACAAGTGTCTATTATACGCCGTCTTATCTGCATACGTGACGTTGCTTCCAAAAACAGAGCGGTGCATAAATCTATCTTTAGCCAGTTTATAGCAACTAAGCAGAGTACCTCAATTCATTACTGCAGCCAAACCCCGAAAAAAAGTTGTTTAAACGGGTTAGTCTTTCTGAATCAAGTCGTATCCCATATTTTTCAGTTTTCTTTAGAGATACTGTGAGGGTGCGGGTGTAGTTGACTTCGTTGCAAACTGATCTGAGATTTAATTTTAGGAAGAAGCAGAAGCTGATCATTTCTTAAGCGGGCGAAATTATTTTTGAGGACCGGGGAATGGCGAAACTAGCCCTCGTCTTCGCCATCAAAAAGCTTAGACAGTTGACTTTGGCGGAAGAAACAGAACTAATTGGGGCATACACAGCAATCAACAATTCAGTTAAATCACTGGAGAATTTGCAGCGGATGCTCACAACAGATGGTCAGTTGCCCAGTGACCAAGCGAAGGAAATTGAAGAGCTCGTTTATCGCGTTGAAGATGTTGTCCAAACATATGGTGTTATGGCAAGATCCAGGTCCGCAGGTTCATCTGGAATGCTCTTGCCTTTCAAAATTCTCAATAGTGGTGGTGCCCAGAAGAAGGCCATGTCTGAGATCACGAGTTTGTGTGCCAAAATCAACCACTTTGCTTCGACGGAAGTGGTGCAGCGGTTCGCTGGTTTTCATTTTGAAAGCAATAGCTGGTACAACAACTGTCAACAATGGAGGCAAAACATTGCATACAAGCAAGAGGTCGAGACAGTTGGGCTGAAAAAAGAAAAGGAGCCAATTTTACGAGCTCTGCTAGATAGATCAGAGGGTTATGAAAACAGGTTCGAAGTAATTCCCATATGGGGCCTTAGTGGCACAGGAAAGTCGGCTCTTGCTCATGCAATATGTAATGATGCCAGCGTTGTTGACGAGTTCAAAGAGCACCGCCTCAACATTCGTGTATCTGAAAACTTCAATCCCGAATACGCACTTCTACATGCTATGGAATCATTTGTGGGTTCTGTAGAAGAGTATGCTGATACGCCAGCACAAGTTTTGACAGAACTTGTTCGCCAACATCTGGAAAAATCGAGGAGCTTGATTGTTCTGGAAGACGTACGCTCAACTGAAGACTGGCAGACGCTGCGTGGGGCAGTGGGAGCTAAAGGTTGCAGAATACTGGTTACTACTCGAGCAAGAGAAGTAGCAAAAAGTATAAAACAGACGCCTTATATTCATGAAAAGAGGCCTTTATCAGAAAAAAACAGCTGGAAGTTACTTAAAAGGATAGTTTGGTTGGAGACAGAACCAGGTATATTATGTTGCAAATGAAGAAAAATAAATTATATGTGTTTATATTAATTTTATAGAGTAGGATAACTTTTATTTAGTTCAATATGGGAGAATAAATGGTATCTGATAACATGTCTTTCTTTATCAGGAGCTGAAATGAAATCAGCAATGGAGAAAATGGGTAGGGAAATGGTAAAATTATGTGAAGGTTTACCAGGAGCGATTATAGCACTTTCAAAATTATTAGCAGGAAAGAGTGCAAGTGAATGGGAGATTGTACAGAAAAATGCCCGGCCATATCTTTCTCAAGTTATGGCTCCAAGTTATGCAGAGTTGTCAGATGATTTAAAACTATATTTTCTTTACTTGGGCCATTTTAGAGAAGATCCAGAAATAGAACCACAGAAGTTGTGTCACTTATGGACAATTGAGGGATTGATTTCAAAAGGGGATTGTGGAAGCAAGAGGACACTTTTGGACTTAACACAAGAACGTTTAATGGGTCTAGCACAGAAGGGTATGGTCGGTGTGAGACAGACAATAATAGAGCTCAAGTCCTGCCATCTTGTTGGACTGATGGGAGATATGTGCCTCTCAAAAGCGGAAGAGGGAGATATTTTGAAGGTCATGGATTTACAAAGTGGAGATCATACCCTGCAGCCTTCTCTTTCTTTTAGCAATACACGTCGGCTTGTTATTTATCTAGGGAAGTATAGTGCCCGTGTCACCCCTGAATTATCTCGAAACGTTAGGAGTCTCCGAATCATCAAGGCACATGAGCATCAACAACTAGAAGAGTTCGTATGGCCTTCCATAATGTCAGATATTAAGAAATTTAAGGCGTTAAGGATTCTTGATTTCGAAAGGATAGATTTTCGTAAGGGAAAAATCCCGGGAGGTATTTTTGCTTTACCATTCTTGAGGTATCTGAGTTTTGAAGGATGTATCCTAAAGGAGTTGCCACCATATATTAGTAACTTGTCATACTTGGAAGTCCTTGATTTGAGAATCAAAGATACATGCAACATTATCATTCCAGATGTGTTGCGGAGAATGAGAAGGTTACAACATTTGTATCTTCCACGAGCATTCCAAGCGCAAAATGGGAAAAAACTTCGATTGGATGGATTAGCAGAGCTTCAGACACTAAAGAAATTCACCTCCAAATTGTGTGAAATCCAGGATCTCTTCAATTTGACCAATCTCCGGTACCTAGATGTCGAGGTTGAAGACAGTCTCGAGGATCTTGAGTCAATAACCAACCACATGTCAAGTAGTACTGCTACAGAAAAATGGCTACATTCATCCATTGAAATAAAGAACTTTGATTGTTACACAGAAGCAAGGCACAATGTATTCAGGAAATTATTGACGCGCGGAGGAGGTCCGCCAAAATTTTCCTTCGAAGGTTACATTGATCAGCTTCCCCCACACAATATGATCTCACAAAGATTTACAGAGATGGTTCTCAGTAGTACTCAACTTAAGGAAGATCCAATGCCAATATTAGAGAATCTTCGCAATCTAAGGCGTTTAGTACTCCGCGATGATGCTTTCCTTGGGACAAAGATAGTTTGTTCTGCTTCAGGTTTTCCCCAACTCAAACAATTACATCTCTCAAGCTTATTCTTCTTAAATGAATGGATGGCGGAAAATTCAGCCATGCCCATGCTTTCTCATCTCAGAATTGATAACTGCGAAAAACTGAAAACGCTGCCAAATTGCTTAAAAGATCTTGCTTTATCTTCAAGAATTCAAGACGAGAAAGATGCCGAAACCATTTGTAGAAAGGCTTCGTGAGAGATACTTGACGATCGATTATGAGCTTTTCTAGGTCATTCCAACCTGTACGTCAATACTTCCTGCTTCATTGTACCCATCTCAGTTCTTTGAAACGATGAATTGTAACATAATAATCGTTAACTTCAAATAGAAGAAGTCAAGATTGTATACATTACATCCACTTATCCCTTGTGCTATCTTTCTAAATTTTGTTTTATTTCTCCTTCTTAGTTTGTACTACTCCCTCAGTTTTAATTTATATAAATTTATTTTCTTTTCAATTAGTTTAGCTTCAAATTAAAGAGAATGAAGGAAAAGACTTTCGCCAGTTTCTTGAGTGAAAAATGGTTGTTTGTGAAGAAGGAAGTTGACTTCAAGTTTGGAGCATGTTGCGGCCAAACGCACATGCAAATATACGCGATCATCAAATAATAAAGTTATAAGATAGAGTGTCGAACCCACGAGAACTTGTTATCAACTAGTATTAACTACATCAGACTATCCTAATTATCTAAATAAGGATTAAACCCCAAAGTAACGATACTAAAGTAATTAAACTAAAAAGAGAATAAATAATGAACTCTAAACAAAGGAATAATAAATTTTTATGTTATCAATGTATGAAAAAGATCTAGGGTTATGGACTATCTAATATTCCTAGTGTACTCTTCAATTGAATTGACTAACTAATTATCTAGTTTTTGGTTGATAGTGTTAATATTGCTCAAAAGAATATGTCGAGTTCTTACTCGCCTATTCAAGCTAACCTAACGCCAATATGTCTATAATTAGAACTAACAAGAATGCATTTGTACTTATTGTAAATCAACCAAGCAAGGCAATCATGTATATGTCTATCCTAACCACAAATCCGTTCCCCGATGCCCAGGTTCAACAAACTTGCTCTATTTAATCCTATAGCAATCTAGAATTCTCACTTTCGAGTTGAATTCTAGATTTGTAGATAGTATTTAATTAGTGATCAAACAATCAAATAATTAAGAGTTGGATTGAATAAATAAACTAATACAATAAATATTTGAATAACAATAGTCATGAAAGAACCACAACCCTAGAACTTGAAGTTTATATCCATATAGACATGGTAGTAAACAACAAATCATACAAAGAAACATAAAAAATACTAAGTTTGGCGGAAGGAGATAGAATCTGGCCTTCACGGGGCCTTGTAACGACCCGTCTGTTCGTTTCATGAGTTACCACTCTGTTTGCCCCTTTTCTGCTTCTTATTGCTTTCATTATCGGTACTATGTGTTCTCGGGTTGGTTGGCTCGGGTTTGGAAAGGTTTTGGTAAGGTTTGAGATACTTAGTGTCTTTTGAGTAATCTTAAGTTGGAAAAGTCAACCGAATATTGACTTATGTGAAAAAAGGTCCAGATGTGAGTTTCGATGGTTCGGATAGCTTCGAGAGGTGATTTGGGACTTAGGAGCCTGATCAGAATGTGTTTTAAAGGTACGTAGTAGATTTAGGCTTGTAGTACGTCCGTTGTGTCATTTGGGATGTGTGTGCAAAATTTCAAGTTATTCGGATGCGGTTTGGTAGACTTTTTGATCAAAAGCATAATTCGAAAGATTTTGAGAACTTTAGGCTTGAATCCGATGTGTTTTAGTTGATTCGATGATGTTTGAGGTGCTTTAAAGATTGGTATAAGTTTGAATAATAGAATATATCTTGTTGGTGCTTTTGGTTGAGGTCCTAGGGGCCTCAGGGTGATTTCGGATAGTTGACGGAAGGTTTGGAGTTGAGTTGAGAAACTGAAGCCATTTTGTTGTTTTCATAACCGCACATGCAGTTGGGAGGCCGAAGGTGCGATGCCCGTAGAAGCGGAAGGCAGTCGTAGATGCGGCCAGGTAGAAGATTGGCTGGAACTGCAAAAGCGGTCGAGGAGGCGCACCTGCGGTGGCGCAGGTGCGATATTTTTAATCGCAGATGCAGTAATGGTCACTTAAGTGAAAACCACAAGTGTGGTGGTCTAGACCGCAAAAGCGGAACCGCATGAGTGGGATTCGGGTCGCACGTGCGAAAAGCCTGGGTCAGAAGGTATAAAAGAATTCATTCGCGATTTTGAGTTATTTTCCACCATTTCAAGTCGGTTTTGGAGCTTTTTGGGAGATTTTGAAGAGGGAATTCAAGGGATCTTCATTGAGGTAATATTGTTGAACCAAAAACTCGTTTCTATGGTGTTATTTCACGGATTAGGGCTGTAATTTATGGAAATTAAGGGTTAAAATTAGGAAAGCTAGGGGTTGATATTGGAGACCTTTAAGCAAGGGTTTGATCGGCCATTTGTGGGAGTATTTTAGTACTTTCGATATGTATGAACTTGTGGGGAGATAAGGAGTCTAATGATGTAAAAATTATCAAATTTTGAGACTTGGGCCCCGGTGTCGGGTTTGGTTAATTTTGGGATTTGTGTGGTATTTTGACTACTTTTGAGCAGGTTTTGTTCCCTTAGCATATTTTGATGGTTAAGTACTAATTTTTGCTAGATTCGGAGCATCCAGAGGCCGATTCGAGGGGCAAAGGCATCGCGAGCTAGAGTCGGACCGGATTGAGGTGAGTAATAATTGTAAATATTTTTCTGAGGGTATGAAATCCCGGATTACACATCGTTGTGCTATGCTGAGGTGACGCATACGCTAGATGACGAGCATGGGGTCGTAAACCATTGAGAATTGTGACTTAGTCCATCTGAATGACTGTTTTACCCCGTATTTGATTGAAAACTATTTTGTTATCATCATATTTTGAGTTAAATGCCATACTTGGGCCTCTTGCCAACTGTTTTGGACTTTTAAAAGATTTTTACTGCTATTTCCTCACTGTTTTGATTTCATGTATGTACTCAGTCAAACTATATATTATTATTTTCATAACTCAGCCATATTTACTCTTTTTAATACTTTATATTATATTTTGAGATGAGTATCATATTTTGACTGTGTCCAAGTGGCTTTTAGAGATTTCTGACTGAGTAGGGACGAGGGCCTATTTTGAGAGGATTATTATGGGATCGGGCTACACGCCGCAACAATGTTGTATTGATTATGATTATGATGTCGAGGCCTGAGTTGTACACCACGAGGTGGCTTGATTTGAGGCCTAATGCATATTGATTGTGCCACGAGATGGATTGATATTGCGCAAGGACCGTAAGGGGCCCCTCTCGGAGTCTGTACACCCCTAGTGAGCGCGGGTACCCAGTGTGATATGTGATATAGCCCGATGGGCTGGTGTTGTTTCTTGTTATTGCCCGAGGGGCTGATTCAGTTGATATTGTGCCCGAGGGGCTGTTTTTATGTGGTTATCTGTTCTCACTGTTTTATCATTTACTTGTTTAACTGATAAAAGATGCTTAAAAGAGGTTTTCACTGGAATAAGGTGTTTTCTTACAAGTTTTCATTGTTTGTTGCACTACATTGATTTTATACTGCCTCGGTATAGCATCTTGTTGTGATTTTCGTGTTTCTTACCACTCAGTCTTCATTTATTTTTATTACTCATGGAGTTGGCATACACACTTTACTCCCTGTACCATGTGTGCAGATTCAGGAGCCTCGGGTCCTGCCAATGAGGGTTGATTGCACCCATCAGGACATTTAGAGTCCATTAGATAGCATCTCCGTGTTCGCAACCCAGTGTTTCTTCCTCTTATCTTACTTTATGTTTCTAGTTCTATAATAAATGTTATAAACTCTTTCAGACTCTTCGATACATGTTAGATGCTCATGATTGGTGACACCCAGAATGTCGGGTTGTGTTGATTTTTTGCAAATTATACTATTTCACTTTTATTTTGTTATTAGCATGTTAATGACTTAAATTGTGTTATTATACTAGTTTAAATAAATTGGGAGTCATGTCGACTGGCCTTGTTTCACGATAAGCACCAGCACGACCGGGTCTGAGTTTAGGGTCGTGACAAGTTAGTAGAGTCTCACGGATCGGTACGAAGACTTCTATATTTATCCTCGAGAGGCTGCAAAACCTTTAGGAAAAACTTCATATTCTTGAAATTCATGTCGTGCGAATCTGTCTATCCGAGTACTAAACTTTAGAAGCTCAAGACAGTTTTGACTACAACCCCAGTTTTGATATTGCCTACATGTTCGGGGTCTTATACTATCTATTGTGATGCCTCGAGGATTGGCCTTGGAGCGGTATTGATGCAGGATGGTAGGGTGATTGCCTACGCATCCAGATAGTTGAAAGTACATGAGAAGAATTATCATGTTCATGACCTTAAGTTAGATGCTATTGTTCACGCCTTGAATATGTGGCGTCATTGTTTGTACGGTGTGCCTTGTGAGATTTATACTGATCACCGGAGTTTGCAGCATCTGTTCAAGTATAAGTATCTTAATTTGCACGAGAGGAGATGGCTAAAGCTGCTGAAGGACTATAATATCACTATTTTGTATCACCCGGGCAAGGCCAATATGGTGGCTGATGCTTTGAGTAGCCAGGCAGAGAATTTGTGGTGTTTGGCTTATTTACCATCAACGGAGAGTCCTATGGTGATGGATATTTAGGACTTATCTAGCCAGTTTGTGAGATTGGATCTTTCGGATCCCAGTAGGGTTCTAGCTTGCGTGGTTTCTCAGTCTTTATTATTTGATCGTAACAGGGAGCGCCAGTTTGATGACCCTCATTTGCTTGTCCTCAAGAATAAAGTTCAACACGGTCATGCTATAGATGTGACTATTGGTGATGACAGGGTATTGAGGATGTAGGGTCAGGTTTGTGTACCCAATATTGATGGGCTTTGGGAGCTGATTCTAGAGGAAGCCCATAGTTTGCGGTATTCCATTCATCCGGGTGACGCGAAGATGTACCAGGATTTGAAAATATAGTTATGTTTGTAGCTCGGTGCCTCAATCGTTTGCAGGTGAAGTATGAGCACCAGAGACCGGGTGGGTTACTTCAGCGGATAGAGATTCTGGAGTAGAAGTGGGAGCGGATCACTATGGACTTTATAGTTGGGCTCCCACGGACTTTGAGGAAGTTCGATGGCATTTGGGTGATTGTGGATCGGCTGGCCAAGTCCGCACCCTTCATTCCTGTGTGTATTACCTGTTCTTCATAGCGGTTGGCGGAGATTTACATCTGGGAGATTGTTCGTCTGTATGGTATTCTAGTTTCCATAATTTCAGATAGAGGTACTCAGTTCATATCACGGTTTTGGAGGGCCGTTCAGAATCAGTTGGGTACTCGAGTGGAGTTGAGTACAATATTTCACCCTCAGACGGACGGACAGTCCGAGCATACTATCAAAATTAGTGAGGATATGCTCCGTGCATATGAGATTGAGTTTGAAGGGTCTTGGGATCAGATCTTGCCATTGGCAGAGTTTTTATACAACAGCAGTTATCAGTCTAGCATTCAGATGGCACTATGTGAGGCTTTATATGGTAGGCGGCGTAGATCCCCGATGGGTTAGTTTTGAGCCGGGTGAGGCTAGATTATTGGGTATAGACTTGGTTCAGGATGCTTTGGAGAAGGTTAAGGTGATTCAGGATAGACTCTGTACAACCTAATCCAGACAGAAGAGCTATGCGGACCAGAATGTTCGTGATGTTTCTTATATGGTTGGAGAGCGGGTTCTGCTTTGGGTATCGTCTATGAAGGGCATTATGAGATTCGGGAAGAAAGGGAAGTTGAGTCCGAGGTTTATTGGTCCTTTGAGATATTGAGGCGTATTGGGGAGGTTGCTTATGAGCTTTTCTTACCTCCCAGCTTGGCAGGAGTTCATCTGATATTTCATATTCGATGCTTCGGAGGTATCACGATCATCCGTCGCACGTGTTGGTTTTCAGTTCAGTCTAGTAGGACAAGGATCTATCCTATATTGAGGAGCTAGTGGCAATACTGGACAGGAGGGTTAGAAAGCTGAGGTCAAAGAACACCGCATTAGTAAAGGTTTAGTGGCGGGGTCAGCCGGTCAAGAAGGCGACCTGGGAAACCGAGCAGGATATACGCAGCCATTATCCTCATCTTTTCACTACTTCAGGTATGTCTCTATGCTCATTCGAGGACGAACAAATGTTTAAGTGTAGGAGGATGTGACGACCCGTCCAGTCATTTTAAGAATTTACGCCCTGATCCCCTATTAACTGCTTTCTCCGTGTTTGTTTCTACTATTGTGAGTTTTCGGGAGGAATTATTTGGAGTTTCAAAGAGATTTGGGACACTTAGTACCTAAATGAGAGCTAAAGTTTAAGAAATTTTACTGAAGTCAGAACAGTGTGAAGACGGTATCGAAATGGAATTCCAATGGTTTCGTTAGCTCCGTTAAGTGATTTCGGGTCTAGGAGCGTGTCCGGATTGTGTTTTGGAGGTCCGTATCTAATTTTGGCTTGAAATGCTGAAAGTCAAATTTTTAAAGTTTCTGGTTCGATAGTAAGATTTTGATCCGGACATTGGAATGGAATTCCAGAAGTTGTAGTATCTCTGTAGGGTTGATTGTGAAATGTGTGCAAAATTTCAGGTCGTTCGGACGAGATTTGATAGACCTTGTGAGCGAAAGAGTATTTTGAGAGTGTTTGAAGTTCTTAGGCTTGAATTTGATGCTAAATTGGTGTTTTGATGTTGTTTTGAGCATTCCAAAGGTTGGAAAAGTTTCACTGATGTTTTATGATTGGTTGGCATGTTTTGTTGAGGTCCCGGGGGCCTCAGATAAGTTTTGGGTGCTTAACAAAAATTGAATTATACTTGGGCAGAATTTGAATTTGCTGGACATATCATAACCGCACCTGCGTGTGTGGGACCTCAAGTGCAGCACCGTAAAAGTGTCTAGGTGGCCGTAAAAGTGAGTTTGGTCCAAAGCTCCAGGACCGCAGGTGCGGCTGGGTTTTCGTAAATGTGGTGTCGCAGATGCGGCCAAGTGACAACGAAAACAGACCCAACCCCTTAAGTGATTTTGGCATCTGCGATGCCTTTTCTATAGGTGCGGGACCGCAAGTGCGCTCCCTTGACCGCAAATGCGGTAATGTAACGACCCGATCAGTCGTTTTTAGAATTCATGCCCCAATCCCTTATTAACTGCTTCCCCTAAGGTCAATTCTGCTATTTTTGGTTTTTCGGGACATTCGGTATTAGGATTCGGAGTGTTTTGGGACACTTAGTCCCTAAATGAGAGCTTAAGAGTTGAAAAATGGTCTGTAGTCGGAACAGTATGAAGACGACCTCAGAATGTAAATCTGATGGTTCCGTTAGCTCCGTTAGGTGATTTCGGGGTTGTGAGTGTGTTTGGAATGTAATTTGGAGGTCCGTGGCTCATTTAGTCTAGAAATGCCGCAAGTTTGTATTTTGGCGATTTCCGGTTGATAGGTGAAAATTTGATCCGACGGTCGGAACGGAATTCCGGAAATTGTTGTAGCACCGTCATGTCAATTGGGATGTGCGTGCAAAATTTCAGGTCATTTGGACGTGGTTTGGTTGAGTTTTTGAGCGAATGCGTGTTTTTGAAGTTTTGAAAGAACTAAGGTTTGAATTCGATGTAATTTGAAGATTTTGATGTTAGTCGAGGTGTTTTAATAATTGGAACAAGTTTGAATAGCGTTATAGGGTGCATTGATATTTTTGGTTAAGGTCCCGAGGGCCTCGGGATGATTTGGGATGGCTAAACGGAGAATTTTTTGACTTAGGAAGATCTTTGGCTAGCTGCTTATGATATTTTCGCTTCTGCGGTCTTGGAGCCACAGAAGCGGAGCCACATAAGCGGCCAGGAAGCCGCATATGCGAAAGTGGGCATTTGGGCCAGGAACCGCTGAAGCGAGGATTTTTCCGCTGAAGCGAGATCGCTTCTGCGATGGGAAGACCGCATAAGCGGTTTTGTCGGGGTTTGAAGGAAACCGCAAAGCGGTGGTTTTTCCGCATAAGCGGGACCGCTTCTCAGAAGCGGAAAATTGCCTGGGCAGAATGTTTAAGTTTTGGAAATGGGACTTCGTTCCCATTTCCCATTTGTATCAATTTGGAGCTCGAGTTTGGCGATTTTTGGATAGATTCTATTGGAGAACAACGGGGTAAGTGTTCCTAACTCAATTTTGTTTTTATAACTCAAATCTACTACAAGTGTTGGTGTTTAATCTGAGGATTTTGTTGAAAAAGGGTAGAA
Organism: Nicotiana glauca; assembly: GCA_026770625.1. Lineage (NCBI taxonomy): Eukaryota > Viridiplantae > Streptophyta > Magnoliopsida > Solanales > Solanaceae > Nicotiana > Nicotiana glauca. The sequence continues at coordinate 72,159 of MU777981.1, forward strand.
ACCCCTCTTGAATACAATCACTAATTTGAAGGTCGAAATGATATGGGAATTTTGTAATTTTGGTATGGTTAGACTCGTAAGAGTACGAAGGTTCTGAAAATGTGAAAATTATTCGATTCCGAGACGTTGGATGGAGGGGCATTTTGGTCATTTTATCTATTTTCGCGCCCTAGATCTAAATTTTATAGTGGAATCAGTTGTTTGCAATATTATTTACAATCTGTGATTTTATTTACTAGATTTGGGCCATTTGGAGTCGAGAACGCGTGGAAAGGACGTGTTTGCTAGTTGAAGTTAGCCGGTTCGAAGTAAGTATCTTGCCTAATCTTGTGTGGGGGACTTCCCCTTAGGATTTTGAGTCTTCTATGTTTATTGTATTCCTTGCACGCGAGGTGACGAGTGCGTGTTCGGATTTATTTGTGGTAAATTGATCCTTTAGGCTCTTAGATCCTTGTAATCACCGAAAATGAAGTTGTACTTGAGCCGATTGATGAAAATCCTGTTTTTACTTAAGCTATTAACATTTAACTTTCTTTCTTATTTGCTTTATATTACTTAAAGCCTATTGCTTATGTTAGACTAGGAAGGCATGTCTACCTGAAAATATTACCTAATTGCTAAGTACTACGTGAAGCATGCTAGGCTAGTTCTATCTACTACTCCGTTTTTCATATTTATCCATTGGTTTGTTTCTGGCTGTGATTGCACTTTTATTTTGGGACTATGGGAAGGTGTCCCAGGAGATCCATTGGACAGTTGAGGAGGGGGCTACAGGACGGTATCCTGGGAGACCCTTATTGATATTGATATTTAATGGTGTTTGCCCTGTGTTTCTATTTTATCCTGGTAGTTATTTTTAGTTTGTTTATTTGCATTATTACACTGCTGCATTTATCATTCTAGTTAGATTTCCACCCTATTAAATTGTTGCTATTGTGATGCACAAGGTTTCTGCCACGCGGTTGTTACTATTGTGATGCACGAGGTTTCTGCCGTGCAGTTGTTGCTATTGTGATGAACGAGGTTTCTACCGTGCGGTTGCTGCTATTGTGATGCACGAGGTTTCTGCCGTGCGGTTGTTACTATTATGATGCACGAGGTTTCTGCCATGCGGTTGTTGCTATTGTGATGCACGAGGTTTCTGTCGTGCGGTTGCTGATATTGTGATGCACGAGGTTTCTGCCGTGCGGTTGTTGCTATTTTGATGCACGAGGTTTCTGTCGAGCTATTGTTGTTATTATTGTTTTGCACATGCGGCGTAATAAGGCGGGATATGTTATATGCTTATATGTGGGTTGCGCATGTGGAGGAATAAGGTGGGATATTATTATGCACGTGTGGTGAAATAAGGCGGTGCCTATTATATTATTTATTGCACACGTGGCGAAATAAGGTGGGATACGTCAGGGATTGATTTCATAGAGTTGTGACGGCTTGTTGAGGCATTCCTATTTGTTTCTATTGTGATTGTGGATTGTTTATCTGTATGAACGTTACCGCTTGGGAGTTGTGAGGGAACATCGTACGTGCGGTCCGTCCTCCTTTTTCATGTTTGTTGGTTGATAGAATTTTGTTTAGAAACATTTGTACAAGCATACACGTAGCTGAGTACTCCTATTAGAGGTGAATTCCTCCTGACTTTTCTAAGGGTGGTGGTACGCCTCGCTTATCCATTATATTTGGGAGAGTGGCCCTAGTTAGCCAGTTAGTTGTCGGTATGACCATGAGATTGATGGGGCACAGGATGCCAATTGTTAGAATTCAGAAGCTAGGTCTTTGCAAATTGTGGTTAGTCAGAGACTTGGTGAGATTGTGGAAAGAATGGGATAAGACCTTCTATGAACATCATTGTATGATAGGAATTATTTACTTGTTTCTTTTCCTTGTTGTGTTGTGACCTTAGGATTTGGGTTGTGATTTTGCCGTCGTTTTGTATCATCATTTATTATATTCTTGTTGTTAATTGTTGAATTTACTCCTTATTGTGAATTATAGCATTTTTGGTCATTCACGCATTCTTTACATATTCATATGTCATTACCATTGTTCCTATGATTATACTGTTTATTGACCGGTAGGTGCCTTGACTGTTCCTCGTCACTACTCCATCGAGGTTAGTCTTGGTACTTACTGGGCACCGCCGTGGTGTGCTCATACTACTCTTCTGCAAATTTTTGTTGTGCAGATACAAGTACTCCTGCTCAGTTCCGTCAGTCTTGGAAGGAGGCGTATTAGTAGAGACTTCATGGTATATCTGCTACGTCTGCAGACCGAGGAGTCCCTTTCCAGCTTTTTCTGTAATAAGTATAGTACTTCCAGTATTTTCCCCTTTGTATAGATATTCTTGAGTCAGAGCCTCTTATGTATCCCCTTAGCTTGTGATTTGTGAGTTTCCGGGTTTTGGGAAGTTTTGTTATCTTGAGGATTGTTGTGGTATGTGTCGAGCAGCACCTTAAACCCTGTTTATTTTACCAGTTTAGTTTTATTTTTTTTCTTCCATAATTTTTGGTTTATCTTCCGCATTGTTAGGCTTACCTAGTCATAGGGACTAGGTATCATCACGACATGTTCATAGAGGGGTGAACTGGGGTCGTGACAAGATGGTATCAAAGCACTAGGTTCATAGGAGTCACAGATCACAAGCCAGTTTATTAGAGTCTCGTGGATTGGTACGGAGACGTCTGTACTTATCTGCGAGAGGCTATGTAACTGTTAGGAAAATTTCACTTCATTTGATTTCCCTGTCGTACGAGATTTTGACACCCACAATCCTAAACCTCTGTCTTCTACTCTCTCACAGATGGTGAGGACACGTACTACTCGAAGCGATCAGGCACCCGTGCCCCCTGCTGCAGCCGTCGGAGGTCGGGGCCAGGGTAGAGTTTGAGGACGCGCACGAGGTGCAGCGAGAGAGCCTGCGCGAGCTGCCGCCGAGGTACCACCAGCAGATCCAGCTGGAGTCCAGGCACCTGACACGCCCACTGCTATTACTACCCCAGCCATTCAGGAGACTTTGACACAGTTCATAAGTATGTACACCACTTTGGTTCAGGCAGGATTACTTCCCCTTGTTGCAGCCACATCCTAGGCCAGGGGAGGAGCACAGACTCCCCGCCGCCTGCACTCCTGAGCAGCGAGCGCATGTTGAGCATGTTCAAGAGACTTTTCCTGCGCCACATGCGGCACCAGTTCAGCCCAAGGGCATGGCAGCGACTTCCGAGCAGGAGCAGATGAGGCTAGAGAGGTTCAAGAAGTACGATCCTCCGGTGTTCAGTGGATTAGCATCAGACGATGCCTTGGGATCTCTTGATGAGTGTTACCGAATTATCCGTACTATGGGTATCTCTGGATCGAGCGGGGTTTCCTTCACTACTTGTCAGATTCGAGGAGCCGCCTATGATTGGTGGCGAACCTATGAGTTAGACAGTCCAGACGAGGCAGCTTCACTGACTTGGACTCGGTTTTCAGATATGTTCCTGAGAGAGTTTGTTCGTCAGAGCCTCAGGGATGCATGGCGCGCGGAATTTGAGCATTTGCACCAAGGTGATATGACCGTTTCGGAGTATGTTGTCTGTTACACTAGTTTGGCTAGACATGCCTCGACATTGGTTACTACTGTTCGCGAGAAGGTTCGCCGGTTCATTGAGGGGCTTATTCCTAGCATCAGGTCCAGCATGGCCCGTGAGTTGGAGATGGATATTCCATATTAGCGGGTGGTGAAAATTTCTAGGAGGATAGAGGGTATGCATGCTAGAGAGAGAGAGAGAGAGGGCAGGCAGGGTCAGGAGAGAGACAGCAGACAAGATCAAGAGGGAGAGTTTGAGGAGGCGAGGAGTCCTCGTAGACCGAGGTGATATACAAGTCCTTATTTTGGAGGCAAGGTGCGTCATGGTAGAGGTTTTGCGGGCTATCCAGTTCAGTTCGCATTTCAGACTCAGCATGGTAACTCAGGTGATCATGGGTCTCGGAGTACCCGTACCGCACAGTTCCCACCGCCTCGTTAGCAGAGGGGGTATTTTGAGTATGGAGATACTAGCCACTTGGTGAGAGATTGTCCCAGACTTCGGACCGGTGTGTCCCAGTGAAGTATTTAGGCAAGTAGAGGGTGCCCAAGAGGGGAAGGCCCGGCTCGTTGATGTGTTCCATATGGTAGGTTTGAGGCCGGTGCGCCAGTTGAATAACATTCAGGTACGGATTTGGTTTATTGTTAAGAGGAACTATCTGTAGCCCACCACAGTTCTACCTATCAAGGTGAGTTCCTTATTTGTTGTTTCATTTATGGAAGAGCTTCATGATTTGCACTCTATTTATGTGATTATCCTGTTGGGAGGTTCTATGAGTGATAGCTGTGTCTATTGTCTGTTGTTGTCGAGAGCTACGAGGCTAGTAGTAAATTCCTGTTGTTTGTTTTGGTAGGTTTGATGTCACTTTTGAGTATTCTTGCTTACGAGCTGTGATTTTTTTTATGCTCCACCGGTGTGGGAGTCAGTGTGTGTTGTAAATTATAGACATGATTTATCCAGTGAGAGTTTCTAGATGGGTTAGTATGAGCCCTACTTGTGATCCAGTGATTGAGGGCGGGACCCTCGTGACTTCAGATGTTTTGATATGTGAGGTCGGGCTGTGTGCTGTAGTGAGAGTTGTTTCAGTATAAGATCCTTGTGAGTCTTTTATATGCTTTCATTCTTTCTTGATAGATGTTTTTGTTAAAGTGTGTTTTAGAAGAATTTGTGCTAGTATGATTTGCTTGTTAGTTCCCTTTTGTGTTTCCTTTCTTATACTCAGTCATTTCCGTTCTATGCTTCTTGAGTTTAGTTTATGGGGTGTGTAGCCATTGGTGTTGGTTGATATTTGGTTAATCGGGTGTTCTATCATGTGGTTTTCGTGGTTATTGCATCATCACCAGTGTTGTGGAGGTTTGAAAAGAGTTCCTATCGGATATGAGGCTTATGGCCGGTACGGATTTGATCTCAGGCAGGTATTGCTACCACAAATGTGGTTGTGGGCCTATGTGTGAGGAGTCATGTTGTGTGGTTGTACTCTGTGTGTGTTGACTAGTATCAAAATGGTTGGTTGAGACTGATATCGAATATGGATTTAGGATCGGGTCTTTTGGAAATGGCTGGAAGGTGAGGATTCTGGCTTGAGGGCTTAATGGTATTGCTAGGAAGGTTAAATTTCAGTTGAGATGGTGTCATCATTCTTATGTGGATTGGGGTGACGTGGGATCACCCGCGGGTGTTTGTGGGAAGTCTGCACTAAGTAACTTGAAGACCTCAGGTATGTTCTCTATGCTCGTTCGAGGACGAACGAATATTTAAGTGTGGGAGGATGTAACGACCCGACTGGTCATTTTTAGAATTCATGTCCCGATCCCCTATTAACTGCTTCCCCTAAGTTTAATTCTGCTATTTTTGGTTTTCCGGGACGTTCAGTATTAGGATTCAGAGTGTTTTGGGACACTTAGTTCCTAAATAAGAGTTTAAGAGTTGAAAAATGGTCCGTAGTCAGAACAGTGTGAAGACGACCTCAGAATGGAAATCTGATGGTTTCGCTAGCTCTGTTAGGTGATTTCGGGGTAGGGAGCGTGTTCAAAATGTAATTTGGAGGTCCGTGGCTCATTTAGGCTTGAAATGCCGAAAGTTTGTATTTTGGCGATTTTCGGTTGATAGGTAAAAATTTGATTCGAGGGTCGGAACGGAATTCCGGAAGTACCTGTAGCACCGTCATGTCAATTGGGATGTGCGTGCAAAATTTCAGATCATTTGGACGTGGTTTGGTTGAGTTTTGAGCGAATGCGTGTTTTTGAAGTTTTGAAAGAACTTAGGTTTGAATTCGATGTAATTTTAAGATTTTGATGTTAGTCGAGGTGTTTTAATAATTGGAACAAGTTTGAATAGCGTTATAGGGTGCATTGGTATTTTTGGTTAAGGTCCCGAGGGCCTCGGGATGAATTCGGGTGGGTAAACGGAGAATTTTTGGATTTAGGAAGATTTTTGGCCTGCTGCTTCTGATATTTTCGCGTCTGCGGTCTTGGAGCCGCATAAGCGGCCAGTAATCCGCATAAGCAAAAGTGGGCATTTGGGCCAGGAACCACTGAAGCGAGGATTTTTCCGCTGAAGCGAGATCGCTTCTGCGATGGGAAGACCGCATAAACGGTTTTGTTGGGGTTTGAAGGAAATCGCAAAAGCGGTGGTTTTTCCGCATAAGCGGGACCGCAGAAGCGAAAAATTGCCTAGGCAGAATATTTAAGTTTTGGAAATGGGACTTCGTTCCCATTTCCCATTTTTATCAATTTGGAGCTCGGGTTGGGCGATTTTTGGACAGATTCTCTTGGAGAACAATGGGGTAATTGTTCCTAACTCAATTTTGGTTTTTAACTCAAATCTACTACAAGTGTTGGTGTTTAATTTGAGGATTTTGTTGAAAAAGGGTAGAAACCCCTCTTGAATAGAATCACTAATTTGAAGGTCGAAATGATATGGGAATTTTGTAATTTTGGTATGGTTAGACTCGTGAGAGTACGAGGGTTCTAAAAATATGAAAATTATTCGATTCCGAGATGTTGGATGGAGGGGCATTTTGGTCATTTTATCTATTTTTGCGCCCTAGATCTAAATTTTATAGTCGAATCAGTTGTTTGCAATATTATTTACAATGTGTGATTTAATTTACTAGATTTGGGCCATTTGGAGTCGAGAACTCGTGGCAAGGACGTGTTTGCTAGTTGAAGATAGCCGGTTCGAGGTAAGTATCTTGCCTAATCTTTTGTGGGGGATTTCCCCTTAGGATTTGAGTCTTCTATATTGATTTTATTCCTGCACGCGAGGTGACGAGTGCGTGTTCGGATTTATTTGTGGTAAATTGATCCTTTAGGCTCTTAGATCTTTGTAATCATTGAAAATGAAGTTGTACATGAGCCGATTGATGAAAATCCTGTTTTTACTTAAGCTGTTAACATTTAACTTTCTTTCTTATTTGCTTTATATTTCTTGAAGCCTATTACTTATGTTAGACTAGTAAGGCATGTCTACCTGATATAATTGACTGATTGCTAAGTTGTTTATCGTACTACGTGAAACATGCTAGGCTAGTTCTATCTGCTACTCCGTTTTTCATATTTATCCCTTGGTTTGTTTCTGGCAGTGATTGCACTTTAATTTTGGGACTACGGGACAGTATCCCGGGAGATCCATTGGACAATTGAGGAGGGGGCTACAGGACGGTATCCTAGGAGACCCTCATTGGTATTGAGATTTAGTGGTGTTTGCCTTGTGTTTCTGTTTTATCCTAGTAGTTATTATTGCTTCGTTGATTTGAATTATTACACTGCTGCATTTATCATTCTTGTTAGATTTCCACCCTGTTAAATTGTTTCTATTGTGATGCACGAGGTTTCTGTCGTGCGGTTGTTACTATTTTGATGCACGAGGTTTCTACCGTGTGGTTGTTGCTATTGTGATGCACGAGGTTTCTGATATTGTGATGCAGGAGGTTTCTACCGTGTGGTTGTTACTATTGTGATGCACGAGGTTTCTACCATGCGGTTGTTGCTATTATGATGCACGAGGTTTCTGCCGTGTGGTTGCTGATATTGTGATGCACGAGGTTTCTGTCGTGCGGTTGTTGTTATTGTTGTTTTGCACATGCGGTGTAATAAGGCGGAATATGTTATATGCTTATATGTGGGTTGCGCATGTGGCGGAATAAGGTGGGATATTATTATGCACGTATGGCGAAATAAGGCGGTGCCTATTATATTATTTATTGCACACGTGGCGAATAAGGTGGGCTATGTCAGGGATTGATTGCATAGAGTTGTGATGGCATGTTGAGGCATTCCTATTTGTTTCTATTGTGATTGTGGATTGTTTATCTGTATGAACATTACCGCTTGGGTCTTGTGAGGGAGCATCGTGCGTGCGGTCCGCCCTCCTTTTTCATGTTTGTTGGTTGGTAGAATTTTGTTAGAAACATTTGCACAAGCATACATGTAGCTGAGTACTCCTATTTGAGGTGAATTCCTCCTGACTTTTCTAAGGGTGGTGGTACGCCTCGCTTATCCATTATATTTGGCAGACTGGCCCTAGTTAGTCAGTTAGTTATCGGTATGACCATGAGATTGATGGGGCACATGATGCCAATTGTTAGAATTCAGAAGCTAGTTCTTCGCGAATTGTGGTTTGTCAGAGACTTGGTGAGATTGTGGAAAGAATGGGATAAGACCTTCTGTGAACATCGTTGTATGATAGGAATTATTTATTTGTTTCTTTTCTTTGCTGTGTTGAGACCTTAGGATTCGGGTTGTGATTTTGCCGTTGTTTTGTATCATCATTTATTATATTCTTGTTTTTAATTGTTGTATTTACCCCTTATTGTGAATTGTAGCATTTTTGGTCGTTCACGCATTCTTTACATATTCATATGTCATTACCATTGTTCCTATGATTATACTGTTTATCGACCGGTAGGTGCCTTGACTATTCTTCGTCACTACTCCATCGAGATTAGTCTTGGTACTTACTAGGCACCGCCGTGGTGTGATCATACTACTTTTCTGCACATTTTTGTTGCGTAGATACAGGTACTCTCACTCAGTTCCGTCAGTCTTGGAAGGAGGCGTATAGGTAGAGACTTCAAGGTATATTTGCTACATCCGCAGACCGAGGAGTCCCTTTCCAGCTTTTTCTGTAATAAGTATAGTACTTCCAGTATTTTCCCCTTTGTATAGATATTCTTGAGTCAGAGCCTCTTATGTATCCCCTTAGCTTGTGGTTTGTGAGTTTCCGGGTTTTGGGAAGTTTTATTAGCTTGAGGATTGTTGTGGTATATGCCGAGTGGCACCTTAAACACTGTTTATTTTACCAGTTCAGTTTTGTTTATTTTCTTCTGTAATTTTTGGTTTATCTTCCGCATTGTTAGGCTTACCTAGTCATAGGGACTAGGTTCCATCACGACATGTTCATGGAGGGGTGAACTGGGGTCGTGACAGGTAATTGCTTGGCAAAAATATGAAATTTCGAGGGTTTAGTTCAAAACATGGAAAATTCAAATTGGAGCTCGGGAGAGGGTGATTTTGGAAGGAATTTGAAGAGGAAATCATTGGGTAACAATTCCTTAACCCTTTCTAGTTGTATCCCATTAATCTATTTTTAGTTTTAGCATTTAATTTCGGATTGGAGATGAAAATTTTGGGGAAAATTGGAAGAAAGTTCTTAGACCTAGAATTCGAATTTTAATTGGGAATTTGACCTTGTATTTTGAACTCGTGAGAGTATGGGGATTCTAAAAAATATAAATTTTACTCGATTCCGAGAAGTGCGGCCGAGGGGCGTTGATAGTATGCGATATAGTCGTCATTTATGTTGTAGATACCCACGCGTTGTTGTTGTTTTTGTTATGAAAAGTATCGGTTAATTGTGTGAATTTATGTTATTTTGTTTCGCAGGGAACGTATGATAGTGCAAGACTAAAATGGAGTGTTTGGAGGCAAGAACAAGAATTAATCACATAAATTGAGAAGTATCCAAGAGCAAGCAAGCAAACAAGTGACCAAAAAAGGGAAGAAACTAACCAGTCGTTCCCGTGGTCCACCGCGGTTGGCCGCGGTCGCGGTCGCTGTTTGTTACAGACCGCGGTTGGCGCCGCGGCTGCGGTCGAAGCTGGAAGACACAGAAAACTTAGAGACCAAAGTGTAAAAAGGCAAAACTTTTGTAAATCCCTTATATAATGTAGACAACTCGCCCTAAAAGAGGAAGGGCTTATTTTTGGAGTTATTTTGGCAAGAGAAACAAGTGTTAGAGATCACCAAACACCATTACTTTTTATTCTTCTTATTTTCTTGCAATTTATGCGCATTAATTCTTTAGCTATTGTGTTACCCAATATCATGAGTAGCTAATTTCTTAATCTAAGGTTTTGATGAAACCCGTTGGGAATTACTTGGTTGTTTTATCATTATAATTAGGTTTTGTTGTTAAATCTCTAATTGTTCATATGTGTTTTGATTGTGGAATAGTTGAAAGGGCCCTCAATTATCCGTTCCTATTTAGTGTGTATCTTCTTGAGAGAGAGTGCATATTTATTTGATAATATGAACAACATCACCCCCGGAGTATAGACGAGAGTCATAACCGAGGGTTTAGGGGTTGGATTAGAGATAACGAAATCTCGGGTGCAATCTAAGTGAACTGTATTGTAATATTAGCTAACGTAACTTGAGAGATTGCGTTTAGTAGATTATTGTAACTGCTTGAGAAAGAATTATAATAAATTGAGAGTTCATGATTGTTAGAGATAGATAAAATCGAATTATAAGAAATATACAACCAAGGAAAGAACCAACGGGGGAAATCGATACCTTAGACCTTCTTAATATTGTTTACAAAATAATCATAGTTATTTTTCAGTACATATTCCTTTTAGTCGTAGTTGTTAGATAATCAATCACTGTGAATCCAAAAGTTTGAGGAAACAGGTTGTGGGAATTGAGTAAATTGACGGTGGTAATTTGTGGGTTAATTCTCTGTGGTTCGACTCTAGGCTATAATACTCAGATTATATTTGCAAGGCCTGCATAGTCTTTTGTAAGACTCAGTTGAGCGTGATCAAATTTTAGCGTCGTTGCCGGGGAATTAACGGTGTTATCAATTACAATTGAAGAGATACAAAGATTCCGATAGTAATCGGTTTTCTCTTTACCAATATATTCATTGAACTTCTAACGGTTGAATTCTTGTGGAAAGAAGGTGTATGACTAGAAATTCTTCGCGGACTGGAGAACTAGTAGAAGGACTTTCAGACCCCGAGAAAATTTTCAGGGCATTGAACCGTTCCAACAAGGGAATTCTGCCAATACAATCAACCAATCAACTCGAATACGATATGGGTGACGTGAATAATGCCAACGGTAACAACAGGAATGAGCAAATTAACTTGGAAGTTGGGGGAGTGTCACCTCTTGTACCAGAAGCTGCACTTTATGACTGGGCACAACCTACAGCTGACAATCTGGCCACTGCCATAGCTGTGCCTGCAATTCAAGCGGAGACATTCCAAATCACCAACAACATGCTACATCTGCTGCAGAATAAGGGATTGTTTTTCGGGTCAAGCATGGAGGATCAACAACATCTGAAAAATTTTCTATCTATTTGCATGACCCAAAGGCAGCCAAATGTGACTCCTAAGGCTATCAAGTTGCTGCTATTTCCATTCTCAGTAACCGGGGCAGCTCAGACTTGGCTAAATTCCCTCCCGATCAACTCTATCACCACATGGGAGGAATTAGTTAAGCAGTTCTTAAACAAATTCTACCCACCTAACAAGATTGCACAGCAAATTGATGATATACTACAATACAGGCAGTAGGCCACAGAGTCATTACAGGAAACTTGGGAGAGATTCAAAGGGATATTGGTCAAGTGCCCTCATCATGGTATTCCTGATCAGATGCTTGGCCAGCGATTTTACATGGGTCTGACTGACAACCTGAAGGCTAACGTAGATGCTTCAGCTGGAGGTGTGTTTCTAAGCAAAACATTCATAGAGTGCAAGGTCCTATTAGACAAGATGTCACAAAATGCGGGGTGGATTACCAGAGGTGCAACATTGGCACCCATAATACATTCTGTTCCATTGGATCCCAGCAAAACACATGAGGAAAACATGGCCACACTTTTAACTCAGATGAGCATATTGACGAAGAAAATTGATGATATGGGTACTAAACAGGTGCACATTGTTGATACTACGTATGGAGGATTGTGTACCCCTTGCACTAATCAATCATATGTTTGTTTGTGGAGTGGAGAAGGTGACAACCAAGGGGTCCGGGAAGATATGAATTACGTCAACAATTATGGGCCATAGACAAGGAGCACAACAGTGGAGACCGCAACAAAATCAGCAGTACAGGCCTAATTTGCAGCAGCCTCGGGGTATTCACCCTCAAAATCAATTAGTGCCAGTACCTTATCAGAGGCCAGAGGGTTATCCATAGCAGAATCAACAACAATTGGTTTATCAACCACCCCCACAGCAGCAGGACAACAACATGGTGGAAATTAGAGGTATGCTCCAACAACTTATTGGGGCCAACAACAAAGTGCAGGAAAAATTGGCAGTCCATAATTCAGCTATCAAAAACATTGAAACACAATTGGGTCAGTTGTCCATGGCATTGAACAACCGCCCTCCAGGAACTTTACCTGCAGACACCAACGTTAATCCCAAGGAGCAGAACCCGAATCAGCTGATGGCAGTCAGTCTAAGAAATGGCAGAGATCTAGATCGAGAGCAGGAAATTGCTCAGGCTAGCAAAAATACTACACCAGCTATCCCAGAGCTACTAGGGGAAGAACAGCCAGCAGAACTTACTGATGTAGCGGTTGAGCAGAGTCAGGAAGGTAAAAGTAAAGAAAAGGAGACCGAGAATGTGGCTGAACAGGTGGCACCTCTTGTGCCAAATATTCCTAGCAAAAAGGAACCAGCAGGTGGTGCCCAACGGATGATCCATGCACCCTTTTTTCAGAAACTGGGTAAGCAAAAGAAGGTAGATCAATACAAAAAGTTCATGGAAATGCTACGCCAAATCCAGTTGAATATTCCATTGATGGATGCTTTGAGGGAGATGCCCGGTTATGCCAAGATGATGAAGGATTTAATGTCAAAGAAATTTGATTTCCAAGATTTATCCACTGTAACTCTGACACAAACCTGCAGCGCAGTGGTGGCAAAACCAATAGCCCAGAAGATGTCTGACCCAGGGAGTTTTACTTTCACATGTACCATAGTGAGTTATGCCTTTGCTAAGGCATTATGTGATCTGGGGGCCAGCATAAATTTGATGTCGTTTGCCATATATACCAAATTGGGCATTGGCAGAGCCAGACCCACTTCGATGTTACTTCAGCTGGCTGATCGCACTGTGAAGAGGCCTACAGGTATTCTTCATGATGTGCTGGTGCAAGTGGGGAAGTTTGTATTCCCTGCAGACTTTGTAATTCTAGACTGCCAGGTGGATCAAGAGATTCCCCTTATTTTGGGGAGACCATTTTTAGCCACTGGGAGAGCACTTATAGATTGTGAGACTGGGGAGCTTAAAATGAGGTTGAATGATGAAGAAGTCATATTCAACTTTCAACAATAAATGCGGAGACCTAGTGAACATGCAAATTGCTCTCTAGTGGAAGCGGTTGATGTAATCCTGCAAGAGGATGATAGGGCACTGACTGTGGGGGATCCATTGGAGGCATGCTTAACTAACTTGGATGAAATGGATAGAGAAGAGCTAGCTGAATGCGTAATGGCACTAGTAGGCCAAGGATTTTGGTCAAGGGAGCCTCAGTTCGAGTCTCTTGAGCTGGAGAAAAGGGTCACTCCCCCAGCCAAGCCATCAATTGAGGAACCACCCAAACTGGAGCTAAAACCACTCCCCGATCATCTCATGTATGCATTTCTAGGCCCCGATTCTACATTACCTGTTATTATTTCATCATGTTTGCTAGATACGCAGGTAGAGCAGCTCTTGCAGGTACTAAAGGAAAACAAAACTGCCATTGGCTGGACCATGGCAGATATAAAGGGTATCAGCCCGACGTTCTGTATGCATAAGATTCTCCTGGACGAGGGGCACAGACCTTCCAGGGAATACCAGCGAAGGGTGAATCCTAACATGAAGGAAGTTGTAAAGAAGGAGGTTATTAAATGGTTGGATGCGGGAATTATTTTCCCCATCTCTGATAGTAATTGGGTCAGCCCTGTTCAGTGTGTCCCGAAAAAGGGAGGTATGACTTTTGTGAAAAACAACAATAATGAGTTGATCTCAACTCGTACAGTCACAGGGTGGCAAATTTGTATGGACTACCGGAAATTAAATCTCGCCGCCCGTAAGGACCACTTTCCCTTACCCTTCATTGATCAAATGTTGGACAGGTTGGCTGGTAGATCTCACTTCTGCTTTTTAGATGGCTATTCGGTTTATAACCAGATTTCAATAGCCCCCGAAGATAGAGAGAAAACATCCTTCACCTGTCCTTATGGTATCTTTGCTTTTCGGAGAATGCCCTTTGGGCTGTGTAATGCACCTGCGACTTTTCAAAGGTGTATGTTAGCCATTTTTACGGACATGGTGGAGGACATTATGGAAGCTTTTATGGATGAATTCTCCGTGGTGGGAGATTCATTCGAAGACTGTCTTCACAACTTAATCATAGTGCTCAAAAGATGTGTGGAGACAAACCTGGTACTAAACTGGGAGAAGTGCCATTTTATGGTGCGTGAGGGAATAGTCTTAGGACATCGAGTGTCCAGGAAAGGTATTAAGGTCGACCATGCTAAGGTCGACGTGATTGAAAAGTTACCACCGCCCACTTCCGTTAAGACGGTGCGAAGTTTCCTTGGTCATGCCGGGTTCTACCGGCGGTTCATCAAAGATTTTTCCAAAATTGCTAACCCATTATGCAAACTCCTTGAAAAGGACCACCCCTTTGTGTTTTTTAATGATTGCAGGTTGGCATTTGAGGAACTAAAGAATAAATTGACCACTGCACCCATCATCATTCCACCTGACTAGGAGCAACCATTTGAGCTCGTGTGTGATGCTAGTGACCATGCTATAGGAGCCGTTTTAGGGCAGCGAAAAGACAAGCTGATGCACCCAGTCTATTATGCAAGCAAAACGCTAAGTGGTGCTCAGCTCAGCTACATAGTGACGGAGAATGAGATGCTGGCCATCGTGTTTGCTTTCGACAAATTCCGATCATATCTGATTGGTTCAAAGGTAATTGTGTATACTGACCATGCAGCTCTCAGGTACCTCATTGAAAAAAAAGAGTCTAAGCCATGCCTAATCCATTGGGTGCTGTTGTTGCAAGAATTCGACCTCGAAATTCGTGACCGTAAGGGCATAGAAAATCAAGTCGCTGACCATCTGTCACGACTTGAAGGAGCTAAAAATTCAGCCGAGGTCAAAGAAATTTTGGAAACTTTCCCTGATGAGCAGCTACTTGTTGCCAATCTTGAGGATGCACCATGGTATGCCGATTTGGCAAATTATCTGGCTTGTGGTGTAATTCCCGATGACTTGTCTTCTATCCAAAAGAAAAGGTTTTTTCGTGATAGCCGCATGTATTATTGGGATGAACCTCATTTGTTCTGAATTTGTGTTGATAATATTATCCGAAGATGCCTTCCCGAGATAGAACAATCTTCTATTTTGCAGGCATGTCACGCTTCAGCATATGGAGGACATTTTGGAGGGGTCAGAACTGTGGCAAAAGTACTGGAGGCCGGCTTCTTTTGGCGAACTGTGTTTAGAGATGCACACCTCTGGTTAAAAATCTGCAATGAATGCCAAAGGACGGGCAATATTTCCCGTCGCCATGAGATGCCAATGAAACCAATTCAGGAAGTAGAGGTGTTTGACATGTGGGGGATAGACTTCATGGGTCCCTTTGTCAGCTCATTTGGTAATAAGTACATACTGATGGCGGTGGATTACGTGTCTAAATGGGTGGAAGTTGCAGCCTTGCCCACCAATGATGCACGAATGGTGGTTGGGTTCTTGAAAAAGCACATATTCACCCGATTTGGGGTTCCGAGGGCGATCATCAGCGATGGAGGCACTCGTTTTTGCAATAGAGCCTTCGAGAAACTGCTTGCTAATTATGATGTTTATCACAAAGTAGCAACTCCTTACCATCCACAAACCAGTGGGCAAGTTGAGTTGTCCAACAGGGAGATTAAAAGTGTGTTAACAAAGACCGTGAACGCAACACGAATGGATTGGGTAAAGAAGCTGGATGGCGCACCGTGGGCATATAGAACTGCCTTTAAAACACCAATAGGTATGTCACCGTACAAGTTGGTGTTTGGGAAGGCTTGTCATTTACCTGTGATGCTGGAGCACCGTGCTTGGTGGGCATTAAAACAATTGAATATCGATCCTGAAGCGGCTGCACAAAATCGATTAATAGAGCTACAAGAGCTAGAGGAATTTCGTTACCAAGCCTTTGAGAGTACAAGGCTGTACAAGGAACGGATGAAGAAGATGCATGACAAGCACATCGTGGATAGAGACTTTCAACCCGGGAATATGGTGTTATTGTACAACTCAAGATTAAGATTATTTCCGGGCAAGTTAAAATCCCGATGGTCGGGGCCATTCAGAGTAGTGCAAAGGTTTGCTAGTGGTGCTGTGGAGATTGAATCCACTGACGGGACAAATAAATTCTCCGTCAATGGACAAAGGCTGAAACACTATCTTGGATTAGCTGATGAGAAGGGGGATGCAGTAGTGTCACATTTCAAAGAACCCCAATACGACAACAAGGAGTAGGAACTCCATTAGTTGAGTCGTGCCGCGACGTTAAATCAGGCGCTGCGTGGGAGGCAACCCACGAAAATTGTTGTAATAGAATAGGTAAATGTTGTCTAGTTAGTTAAATATTGAAAAAGGGGGCCAACCGCGACCACAATAGGGAAAACACGAAAAAGGAGCCCGCGACCGCGGACCTGACCGCGGCTGACCGCGGGTACATTCTGCCCAAAACCGCGGGCGCGACCGCAGCAGACCGGCTGGACAGGTGAGTTTCGAATTTTTTTTTTAATTTCATTCTTTTTTTAATTATAACCTCTCCCTTAAAACACAACTTCTACAAACTAAAAACCTCCCCTTCCCCAATCTCTTACGCATCTCTCCATTCCCAACACACAATTTCCTTTCTTCTTCTCAAAATCAAACAATTCCCCAATTCCCTTCCTCCTCTTCTTCCCTTCTCAAGTTGTGTATCATCTTCTTCACAAGGTTTGTCATTCTTCCCTCTCTTTCACTTATATTGTTGTTATAATTAATTTTGTGTGTATATATTGTTGTAGTTATAGCATTATCATTGTAGTAAGTATTTTGGAAGTAGAAGTGTAGTTGTTGTGGTTTGAACATGTTCTTGGTGAAGGGGCTGTGTAGTTGATGCCTTTTAGGGTATAAATTAGGGGTGATGTTGTTGAACAAGTGTGGGGTTACTGTGGAAGTGTTTCAAATTGAATTGGGGAGAGTATTCTTGCCACAATTGGGCTATAAAATATGCTTAAATTAGTTTGCCCACAAGGTATTTGGAAAATTGCCTCAATGAGGGTGTTATAAGGAGTTATGTGAGTTGGTTGGGGTGAAGTCTGAGTAACCCCCATAGTCACCATTTTAGAATTGTACTAATAGACATGTATCGATTTTGCAGGCATAATGAGCTCATCGCGTAAACGTCAGAACACAGGGGCCTCACGTAGGGGCGCTAGCTCCTCGTCCAGGGTAAGAAACCAAGCGAGCTCTACTGACTTTGATAGCTACAAATTTGTCTTAAAAGCAGCAGAGACAATATACACTAAAAAATTGATGAAGAAAATGCAGCACGAGATCACATAGACCACTTTGCTTTAGAGCTTGATTGCCCGGACATGCTCACCGAACTGAACATGTGCCAACTTGACATCTTCTTTAACAACCCGGAGGAAGCTAATATTGCAATTGTCCGGGAATTTTATGCCAACCTCCCAGAGCATGAACACAGGGTGGTGACGGTGCGACGCACCAAAATTGATGCTTCTCCTGACGCCATTCGTCGGGCCTACCGCCTTCCACCCTTCACAGGTACGGATAATTACCTCTGTTATAGTCGTCCACCTGTCAACTGGGATATGCTCTTGGGAGTCATAGGGATTCCCGGGAAGCAAGCCAAATGGGTTTCCAAGACAATAACACTACATTCGCAGTTCCTTTCTTGGTTAGCCAAGTGTTGGCTTACAGTCATCAACACTCGATTGTTTCCTGCTAGCAACACAACCGATGTTAATGGGTCGCGAGCAGCAATAATTTATTGTTTCATGACCCAGCAAGGGTTTGATGTGACGAGGGTGTTGTCTGATGAAATGTTTATTCGATCACCGGAATTGGGTAAAGGTATTTATTTTCCATCTCTGATCACCCGTCTCTGTCGCATGGCAAAGGTCCCTAAAAATACTCAACTAGACGGCAAGCTACCATTGAAAATGCTGTTTTGTGCAAGCAAGATTAATCTAGAAGCACGTGCGCCGGTTGATGTTTCTGAAGACTCGTCTGAGGAGTCTGATTCAAATAATGGGAATGATGCTGCTGATGCCATGGAGATCACTGTACCTCCTCGTAGGAGTGAGGCAGGCCCATCCCAGCCACGCCATAGCACTCGATTGAAGGATCTGGAGTGCTGCATGACAGGACTCCAGACATCAGTCACTGACCTAGGCACTATGTGGATGTTATTGCAGACAGACATATTAAATCCGAAAAGAAATTCATGGGCTGGCTGAGAGCCTTGGGTCGCACTTGCAACGTGAACCCCGACACAGTGTCTGACCAGGAGTGCTACTTCAGGGAAGTTCCTTTACCTCACTATTTACTATATTGTTAAGCCATGGGGACATGACTTCTTTTTAAGTGTGGGGTGGGAAATTTCTTTGTAGATAGATGTTTGTAAATATTTTGTGTGTAGATAATTAGAATTAGAATTGGAGTAGTTAGTTTTTTTTTGTAAAAACGACTTGTCCCGACGATGGATCTCTATTTACGGGGTTCTTGAGGGAATGAGTCGAGAGAAAAAAAAAATAATATATATATATATAACAAAAACACCAAAAAGATTTTTTGGCTTTTAGGTAATGTAGTAATTCCCCCTTCGTTTTTCTTCATACCACGATTTTTTTCCAAGGGTTTTTGCTTCAACCGGGTCTAGGTAGAATTTTTTTAGATATTAATAGGCGAAGTTCTGAAATGTGTAACTTTTAGCGTGCTTACACCTGATCATAACAGATGCTAGAGTGTAATGCTTAGCTTCAAAGTGAATCTTGTTTGAATGCCTTAAAAATTGTATAGTTGTGCTTAACTTGAATCACTTGAAAGGCAGTATCTTAATAAACCAATCTGGAGTGAGTCATATGCCAGGTGAGTGTGAGTTTTGTTGTGTTCCATGCTGTATAATTGATGCCTAGAACTTGCTCCGTGTGTTTGCAAAGCGAAATAGTAGTTTGCTCTGTCTTGGAAGTGATATAGGCATTTCTTGTTGAACCATATATACATATTTTACCCACCTAATTATTATGTATCATAGTTAAGCCCTTTGAGCCTGTAATCCTGTTTCTTTGGCAACCACATTACCAGCCTTACCAATTTATTTGAATTGACCATATATTTGAAACCTATTCACCTCTCATGAGCACTTGATTGTATGAATTTTGTAAAGTTAAATTGTGGGGTGGTTGTATGGCTTTTGAGTGGAACTAATTGAATAAGGAGAAAGGTGCACTATAAATAAAAAGGAAGAGCCACTTGATAAATAAAGTTGAGTTGTTGTGAAAATATATATATTTCCTTGATAAGTGGTGGCTCTCGACGTAAGTATGCTTAAAGAAGTAAGGGGTTATATAAATTGATGTGAAGGTGGAGTTTGTTTGACATAAGTGTGTGATTTGAATGTTAAAATGTATGTATTAAAGTGCTTAGGGAGGTGTAGTCACTCTTATATCTAAATATATCCTACCCGTCCCTTAGCCTACATTACAACCAAATAAAGTCCTAATTGATCCAAGATTGAATGAACTCGATTAATGGAGTAGTACACTACGGGCAAGCTTATGGTGCATCTTTGTTGCATGTGAATATTATTTGGAGAGTGAGTGAATTTTGCTTCTATGTCATTACCATTATATCTTTAGAACTACTCTCTTGTGTGTTGTGAGGGCATGTGATTCACAAAGAAAATGTGAGTTTTGACTGTTGTATAGGGTGGTTTGAGTAAGCATAAATATGCAGGGTACGGAAAACTTGATTGTTGAAGCAGGAGTAGCTCATTACTAGATATGATCGTTGTATAATGTTCATGGTGTAAGTTGTTGAAAGAAAAATATAAGGGATGATTTTTATGAGTGTGGTGAATTGCTCGAGGACTAGCAATGATTTAAGTGTGGGGTGTTGATAGTATGCGATATAGTCGTCATTTATGTTGTAGATACCCACGCTTTGTTGTTGTTTTTGTTATGAAAAGTATCGGTTAAATGTGTGAATTGATGCTATTTTATTTCGCAGGGAACGTATGACAGTGCAAGACTAAAATGGAGTGTTTGGAGGCAAGAACAAGCATTAATCACATAAATTGAGAAGTATCCAAGAGCAAGCAAGCGAACAAGTGACCAAAAAAAGGGAAGAAACTAACCAGTCATTCCCGCGGTCCACCGCGGTCGCGGCCACTATTTGTTACAGACTGCGCCGCGGTTGACCGCGGTTGGCATCACGGCCACGGTCGAAGCTGGAAAACACAGAAAACTTAGAGACCAAAGTGTAAAAAGGCAAAACTTTTGTAAATCCCTTATATAATGTAGACAACCCGCTCTAAAAGAGGAGGGGCTTATTTTTGGAGTTATTTTGGCAAGATAAACAAGTGTGAAAGATCACCAAACACCATAACTTTTTATTCTTCTTATTTTCTTGCAATTTATGCGCATTAATTCTTTAGCTATTGTGTTACCCAATATCATGAGTAGCTAATTTCTTAATCTAAGGTTTTGATGGAACCCATTGGGAATTACTTGGTTGTTTTATCATTATAATTAGGTTTTGTTGTTAAATCTCTAATCGTTCATATGCGTTTTGATTGTGGAATAGTTGAAAGGGCCCTCAATTATCCGTTCCTATTTAGTGTGTTTCTTCTTGAGAGAGAGTGCATATTTAGGTGATTATATGAACAACATCACTCCCGGAGTATAGACGAGAGTCATAACCGAGGGTTTAGGGGTTGGATAAGAGATAACGAAATCGCGGGTGCAATCTAAGTGAACTGTATTGTAATATTAGCTAACGTAACTTAAGAGAGTGCGTTTAGTAGATTATTGTAACAGCTTGAGAAAGAATTATGATAAATTGAGAGTTCATGATTGTTAGAGATAGATAAAATCGAATTATAAGAAATATACAACCAAGGAAAGAACCAACGGAGGAAATCGATACCTTAGACCTTCTTAATATTGTTTGCACTGTAATCATAGTTATTTTTCAGTCCATATTCCTTTTAGTCGTAGTTGTTAGATAATCAATCACTATGAAACCAAAAGTTTGAGGAAACAGGTTGTGGGAATTGAGTAAATTGACGGTGATAATTGGTGGGTTAATTCTCCGTGGTTCGACTCTGGACTATAATACTCAGATTATATTTGCAACGCCCGCATAGTCTTTTATGAGATTCAGTTGAGCGTGATCAGGCGTTTTGGTCATTTTACCTAATTTCGGATATTAGCATAGGATTTATTTGTAGAATTAGCTACTTGAAGTTACATTATGCAATTGAATTGAATAGATTTGGGCCATTTGGAGTCGAGTACTCCTGGCAAGAGCGTGTTTTCTAATTGATTTTGAGTTGGTTCGAGGTAAGTGGTTTGCCTAACCTTGTGTGGGGACATACTCCTTAGCATTGGTATTGTAATGATTGAAATGCTTTGTACGTGAGGTGACGAGTGCATAGTTATGCTAATTGTTGAAAATCTTGTTTTCACTAAAATAGCTTTAGTTGTGTTTTTCCCTTCCTGTTTATACTACTTGAAATTTAAGCCTGCTGTTAGCTTAGAGACGTATGTCTAATTGACTTAATAGCTTTATTTTCTTAAATTTCTTTGTTTGTATTATGTGAAATATGCTAGGTTAGAATTACCTAGTTTACCTTGGTATGAAATTGAATTTAATTGAGTATTCCTTGTGTTATTGATGTGTGTTTTACATTTGGGACTACGGAGCAGCATCTCGGGAGATCCCCTGTATATATTTTGATTTGAATTGAAGTGCGGGATACCGAGATATCTCCAGCACGTGTTTGAGGATACCCAGAGATACTCGGGATACCAAGGAATCCGTAGTATATATTGAGGATACAAAGAGATCCCTATATTTATCCATCATATCTATATTAATAAATAAATAAACTAATTTACTAATTAAAAGGGGAAGGATTATAATAATCAAAATATATATAATAACTAACATATACCAGGGGTATTCACACAAGTAGTTACAAAAATACATTATTCAAACAAGACGGAAGCAGTCTATTCCAGAATTACTTATACGAATTGTGTGCAGTGAAGAACAAATTCAAACCAGGGTATGTACCACCCGATGAAAATACAAAAATACATGACCTTAGTAATGTGTTGATTAAGTTTCTGCCATGTAATATACAAGATTGACAACTTCAACAAACAATATTCTAAAATCATATAACAAAATTTATTTCGTTGGACGAGATAAGAAGATACTTAAACAGGCAGAGAAATTACGAGGAAGAAGTATTTCTAGTGATCTTCTGCTTCTTTTCTCTGTAAAGAGGAATCTTGCAGAGGAAATATTTTGGAATGAAACTATGAAGAAAAACTTTTTGAAGATTTTAAAACAGGTAAACGCTATTCGAAGATCAAACTACGAAGACAAGAAAAATTGTGGGATTCTTTAACTGAGTGAATTAGTAGATCTAATTTCTAAGAGTGAAACTAATCTCATACCAAGAAGAGACCTGCCATAACCAAAATTGTGTTTTCAATGATAATAATCTTGAGCAGCTTAGGAGAGCAGCAAATAAACAAAGACCGGTCCATTTCATAGAAAACTTGAACCCAACTTAAAACACTTCAATTCGACTACTGAGCCCTCATTTAGATACGAAGAAATTAGCAGAATAATACAACATGCCATGAAATCAGACAAGCTAGCCCATAAACTTCATCATTGTCAAGTCTTTAAGGAATTAACAATATTTAATCAGATTCATACTATTCTTTTAAATCTCGAACATGACAAGGAAGAACCAAGAACCAAGCTTCGTTATGAGGTACAAACTGAAATAGTTTAAAATAAGACCCGACTAAAGCTTAGCAAGGAGTTGTACAGTTCTAAATGTCGAGTCAAATTGGCTAGACTGACAATAATCAATGAACATCAAAGAACAATCAAATTTCTGGAATGAATGTTCTGTCTCGTTTTGTCAATGAGAACTAAGTTGTTTGTAACTAACATGGTTAAAATTTGTTAATAGTGTAATCTTTTGGTTTATTTTATGCAACAGAATGACCAAATTCATGTACAAAACAATGTAGTTTGTTTTATGTGAGTACCACAACATGTTTCCGCCGAAGAGTTTTTGGATCCTAGACCTGAGAAATGCATAGCTAAGTAAAATTATAAGTAGTATAGTTAATTCGTAGTGAATGGCTCAAGAACAAGTTAACAGAAGCTGATGAATGAGTACTTGAAGTTCCGACTCGAAACAAGAACAATCCCTCATACAGAACAATCTCTCCTACACTGAACATAACTTGTTAAAATTTCGACTCCGTCTCTAATTACAACGACATCAAATCAAAAAACTAAAATACTTGATTATAGCAAAGCAACTTCTCTCCCCAAAGAAAAACGAAAAGATTAGGGATTTTAACATACCTGGGTTGTTAAAATTTCACTTCTATATTTTCTTTCCCTTTGCCGACTTCCGCAGTTGTGTACAAGTTCTTAATACTTAAAGTTGAAGAGACTTTGAGTCAATTTGTGCAATCAATGGCCTGAATCGAAGGCACAACTCGATTCACAAATTCATCTTTGAAGCCTTAAGGTAGGAAATAAACCTACCATTCGGCACCACACCATTCCCCTTCCACTCCATAACTGGCTCATTAGGGAACTCGAGTCTCATGACTCTCGTTCGGCAGTCAAGTTTAGCAAAGCACGAATAAAGCTAGTCCATTCCCATAATCATATCAAAATCCACCATCCCAAGCTCAATAAGATCGGCTGTGGTAACGCGACCACATACCGTGACAACACAATCCCTATAAACTCGCGTGGCTGTAGTAGAATCACCAACCGGAGTCGATACGGAGAATGGTTCATGAAGTTGTTCAGGTTCAATCCCAAAACTTGAAGCAATAAATGGGGTGACATAAGACAAAGAGGACCCCGGATCAATAAGACCATAACAATCAATGGCCTGAACATATAAGATACATGTAACAACATCTGGAGAAGCCTCTGCACTCTAGCGACAACTCAAAGAGTAAAATCGGCTAGATCCACCCCTACCACGAGCTCCTCCCCTAAAGGCACCACGCCCTGCTGGAGCTGGAGGATGCATAGATGATATGGCAGCTGAAGAACCAGATGACTGAGCAAATCCCCTACGCATGCCCTGACTGGGTGCACGAGAGTCCCGTTGGATATGACCTCTCACTTTGCATCTATAACACCCCAGGATATCTAAATAACAATTCTCTGTATGGAATATCCCATACTTGGGGCATGGAGCCATCACATGCAGCTGTGATTTCCCTCCCGAACGACCAGACTGATGGGGAACATGGTCTCATGTGGCTGCTCTGCAGATAACTATACACAGATGGTTGTGCGCTCCCTGAGGACTGAGCATATGACTGGGATGGACCTGATGACCCTCTCCCCTGATCTGATCTCCCTAAGTGACCCACTGATCGGGCTTTGCTGTTACTCTCTCTTTCTGCCCGTATCTTCAACTTCCTAGCCTCTGTGTCCTGGGCGAATCCCACAATCTTCCCATAATTCATATCTGAGTGTAAGGCTGTAGTAGCAGCCTCATTTACCACCAAGGGACTAAGGCCCTAAACGAAGCGTCGAACTCGAGCATCCATGGTCGATACTAACTGAGGTGCATACTTGGGCAATATCACAAACTCCATGTGGTACTCCCAAACACTCATACTGCCCTACTTGAGGACCTCAAACTCGATGGCATTGGCTTCCATCGTCTCGGCTGGCAAGAAGTGACCCATAAATGCATTTAAAACTCATCCCATCTAGCCGGAGGACTCTCCTCCCCACGTGAATCCTCCCACATCTCGAACCACGAATGCGCTGCTCCCCTCAACCTATATGAAGCCAACTCAACCCCTTCTGTCTCAGTAGCCTTCATCACTCGAAGGGACTTATACATTTCATCTAGGAAATCCTGCGGATCAGCCTTTAGGTCTGTGCCTGTGAACTCTGGAGGGGCCAACCGCAGAAACTGGTTGACTCTGGAGCTGGCGGAATCTCCCTGTCCGCTAGAGGATGTAGGGGCATCATGAGATCTCTAGGCCTGGGCGGCCACTAACTGGGTCAACATACGGATGGATCCTCTAAGGCCCCAATCAGAAATTCCGGGACCGAAAGTTGGAACTACATCAGAATCAGGAATATGGACGGAAGGGGTGGTAGCACCCTCCGTCGCAGCTGGAATAGGAATAATTAGATCTGGAATAGATGGGGCATGCATATTCAAGACCAGGGAGTCACTCTCACCCACGACATCAGGTACATGGTTCATAGCCTCACTGGGGGTGGCATTGGCTCCAAGGCCGAGTCTAGCTCTCTTCTTAGGTGCCATTTCTGAAAATTTTGGAACAGAGCACAAGTTAGACATAAATACTTCCACTTTTCACTTTACCGCACGATATAGAATAACAAAGAAGAGGGTAATTTCCTAAATGTCCATACATCCCCCTATTTATATATATGGTCGTTAATACACCGATAAGAAGAGCTCAACTAGACACGGCTCTAAGACATCCTAGGACTCTTTTAAAACCTTAGGCTCTGATACCAAGTTTGTCATGCCCCAAAACCGAGGGGCATGACCGGCGCTCGACCGGGTAGCTCCAGCCAAGCGAACCAGGGTGCCTTTCCTATCCCACGTGTTACCCCGTGTTCTTATTACTCATTAATCAAAGGAAATAGCCATTCATAATTTCAATACCTCTTTACAAAACATACATAGCATACGTGGTTACTTAGAGTGGTTTACAACCTACATCACCCAACATACAAAATACATATTGCCATGAGTTCACAACCCACATTTCCTGTCTACGAAGCCTCTAAGAATACAAAAGAGTGATACCATACTTGCCAGTAACAAGGCTCCGGTTATACCTTACACAAAAATAAAAAACAAGACTCCGGAATAAAAGTAGCTTGAGCCACGCACGACCCCAAGAGGAAAGAGACTCACCAAAATAGCTGACGGAGAGTGAAGGAGTGCTACTGCCGGTGGACTAGAGTACCTACTATAGAACTACCTACAATCATAACATGAATGTAGCGCCCCCGGAAAAAGGGACGTCAGTACATTTGAATTGTACTGGTATGTATGAACAAACTTTGTCCCAAGTAAACTCAAATCATACACAAGTAACGAGCAGTAATAGAATCAACAATTAAATACACACGAAAGGAACAATCAAAGCCAAACAAGTTCACAATCTCTCCTTTTTACCCCTTCAACATTATCATATCAATGATTTCACAATTGTTTGTTCTCATATTTTCATTTCAATAGTGATTTCGATCACTTTCCACCCTTATTACCTCGGCCACCCTTATCACCCCAACCTACAATTTATCATTTTGTGTTGCGGCGTGCAACCTGATTCCACCGGACAATCACATTTCACAAACAACATAATAACAATAACAATTCACAAAGAACAACAACAATAATTCTTAAGAACTACAACAACAATTCTCAAGGAATAACAACAATAATTCACAAGAATTTCCATAACCATCAATACCATTTCCATCATATTCAACAACGCAGATGCATTTTATGTCACAATGATAATTGCCCACGACAAGCCATATACGTTATTACCACAGTTGTTCCAATTGCATCATTTACGATTTCCATCCATCATTTGTTTCTCAGCCCTTACCACATAACACTTCCACAATCACACATTTGGTTTATTGCCGAATTACTTACACCATTATATCGGGAGACTTAACCACGAAAACTCAAATCATACCAATCACAAGAATTTCACAAATAATTCACGTAGATATTACATACCAAATATTCATACACCAATAAGGTGATTTTACAAAGGTCAAAGTTAGTCATACATACCTGGAGCCGAATTCCCTTTTTAACTTCTACTTTCAGTTCACCCAACATACGAGCAACATCAATCTAGTTCATAAGTTAACACATACATTTTAGAATTGAAGTTCACAAATACTACCCAAACTTATTTATGATGTCAACCCCTCTTTTGCAAACCTTTACTTCTACCTAACTCCTCTTACTTGCTTTTAGGTATTAAAGAACATGCATGTGTATTTCAACTTTCATATTCAAGAATCAATTCATGAGAATCCCCCTTTTTATTTAAATCTGAAAATCAATGAAAAAGGGTTGGGAATTTTACCTGCAAGAGTGGAGATGAAGATAAGTACTTGAAATTTCTCGGGCCTAGGAAACTTTGAAGATCAAATTGAGGAAGATGTACTTTCTCTCTCAAGAACCCTCTCTTCCCTCTCTCTTATTTTGTTCAGAAATGATGTTAAAATGACGGTTTGGGGTGTTTTTATTGAAAAAGGGGTCGGGTTGAAAAATTAGAAAAATTGGAGCCCGAGTCAGGTTTGCGGTCGCACTTTGCGATGGCAGAGTGGACATGCGGTCCGCATAATGGACCGCAAAAGTGCTCTAAAAATCTGATTTCCCTACATGTGTTTGTGACAGAAATACGGTCCGCATACCCGATTTGCGGTCGCATAATGTACCATATTTTGACCTCAAATTTGACTGACACCATGACTCATTTTGCGATAGAAATGATGTTCGCATATTAGTTATGCGATCACATAATGGACTGTATTTTTTACCTCAATTTTAACCAAACCCCTGATTCATTCTGCTGTAGAAATATGGTCCACATACTTGATTTGTGACCGCATTCTGGACCATATTTCGGCACTTTTTTGGAAAAACTTTTACTTTGATTTTTAAATGCTAAATTAGTACGAAGGGTCCTGACACTACGAGCTGCTAACTTTGATTTTTAAAAGCTAACACATATTCTGGACTTGACACTACGAGCTGCTAGGTTTTTGAGTACAAATTTTCACAGGACCTTACAATTACGCTTAACGGTTCGGCTTATCGATTGTCGGATTATAAAATTAGTAATCCGCTAGCTATCCAATAAGATAACGAACGAATTAATATCGGGTTGATAATTATCGGACGGTTTATCAGCTAAACCAAATAGAGCTTTTTATAACAATCAATACCAAATGGTCAAATGTATAGTTCAAACAACTCAGAAAAGTGAGAATAGTATCCCTAGCAGACACAAAGAAACAAGATGGAAAGAAGACAACACAACTTCAGTACATGCTGGAATATGAATATATTTATAATTGGACAGTTGTAACAGTATAAACTTCTCTACGTACTGAAATAGTATGTCCAAAATTTACGAAAAATCCTTCAGTTTGTTACAAATTTATATATTGTATAGTATAAAGTACTTCTAATGTTAAAGGAAACTATCTTTTATTTGTTTTTATACAATATTAGGTGGAGACAAAGTTAAGTGATGTGACGTAGCTAGAAATTAATTTTACTAAAAATGTTTAAGATTTTGAAATATTATATATAAAAAGTAACAATTTTCCCATTCAACTTACCATTCACTATAAGCCATATACAACAGCAAAGTGAACCTTACCAAATCTGGGTTCAAAAATCTCTTCATATCTATAGTAGCTACGGACAACTGTCAATTCTATTGAGAATTAGAAGGGATTTAGCCACTTAGGTTTAATAGTATTTTATATATACAGTGGTAAAAGTATAAATATAAAAATTCTTAACGGGTTAACGGTTTACCCGATAATAAACCGTCGATCCGATTCGGTTAACGGTTTCGGTTCGGTTTTGAACGGCCCTACTTATGGCTTCTTATTTTAAAGGAACTTTGAATAGAAAAAATGTTTATGGAACTAATTAAACAAACGAGTACTATATTAAAAGGGATATATTAGTTACATACTTCATAATTTTTTTTAAATTAATACAAATTGGTTTAGAAATGTTAAAAGAAGCAAAATAAGGAAGATGATAAACGTTATTGTAAATCAGGTTAATATTACAAAACTATTGAGAGACGTTTCTGTTGAGGATTTTTTTAATATAGAAAGATATTAAAAAGAGGGTGAATGGGAAATGGGGGGAAAATAAAATTTTTGAGAAAAGTTTAAGTTTCCCTCTCTTTTTAATGAGACATTATCCCTCATTGGTAGAGGATAAGGATTTTGGAGGGTATATATACAAATGCACTTCATATAGCTCTTAAATTGTTAGGAAGAAGGCAAGTCTCGCACCGTCGTCGTCGTCGTCGCTCGCTCGGCTCGGCTTCAGCTACGAGACTCCCAACTACTGCTATAAATATGAGCAGTAGCAGTTGGAAAAGACACACCGAAAACACTTGAAAGCTCTCCTCTCCTCTTCAGTTAAGACTCAACGTCGGCTATGCTGTGCATTCCTTCCTCTCATAATTTCCATTCGACTTCTGAGTTATCCTCCCTTATTCTGCATTGTTTTTAACTACAAACAAAGCATCCGTAAGTGTGATTTGCTGCCGAACTTTGTGTTTGCTGAAACACTGGGGTTTTAAAGTACCGCTACACCAGTGTGTAATTTGTTCTATCCTTGGAGGAAATAATTCATAACCTTGGGTACTAGGAGGGGATTAACTTCCTTAAGGAAACACTGTGAATTCAGTGGGCTTGAATTAATTACTGTCTCATTTATATTTACGTTTATACGCTACTGTTTTATTTTTCAGAATTATTATTTACAAATACAGGATAATAACCGAGGAATTAACAAGCTTAAGGAATTTAATTTATTTTTATTTTTGTAGTTGTGTTATCCTTATTATTCTGGAAACTAAAATCTTTGTGGTTTTGTGTACTCCCGTTTTGGAGAGTAAAACATTCGTGGCATTTTGTTTGAGATTAAAATCTACGTGATTTGATAACTCCAGTTTTAAACGTTTGTTTGTGTCATTTTTTCAAAACAAATGGCTAATAAAATTGGAAACCAAGCTGTTCCGATGGTGACTGTCAACGCATCGGCAAGCTATGTTCCGACGATGACTGTCAACGCATCGACAAGCCGAACACTGGCGTTGGCACCGGTAGAAAAACCCAAAAAAAATTTCGGTATTGATTTCAAGCGCTGGCAGCAGAAGATGTTCTTCTACTTGATTACATTATGTCTACAGAAGTTCATCAAGGAATATGTTCCTAATTTGCCCGATGAAACTCTAGAGAATTAAAGCTTTCTCGTGACTGAGGCGTACGAGCATTCTGACTTTTTGTGCAAGAATTATATTCTTAGCGGACTGAATGATAATCTGTATAATGTGTACAGTGGCGTGGAGATGTTAAAAGAATTATGGAATGCGCTTGAAAAAAAGTACAAAACTGAAGATGTCGGGATGAAGAAATTCGTCGCCGCAAAATTTTTGGACTACAAAATGGTAGATAGCAAGTCTGTTATTACCCAAGTCCAAGAATTGCAAGTGATTATTCATGATCTACTTGCTGAAGGTATGTTTCAAATAAATAGTGATGTTGAAAGTAAAAGTTTTGGTAATTTTACTAACGGAATTATCATTGAAGGTCTTATCATCAATGAAGCATTTCGAGTAGCAGCAATAATTGAGAAGTTGCCTCCATTGTGGAAGGACTTTAAAAATTATTTGAAACACAAACGAAAGGAGATGTCCCTTGAAGATCTCATTGTTAGATTGAGAACCGAAGAGGACAATAAAGCTGATGAAAGGAGAGGCCGTGGAAATTCAACAATAATGGGAGCAAATATTGTTGAAGATAACAAAAAGAGGAAGAAGGCTTCTGGTTCGAAATACAACCCAAATAAGAAGCGGTTCAGTGGAAACTACTACAACTGTGGGAAAATCGGACACAAATATATGGAGTATCGTGCTCGGAAGAAAGACAAGAAAAAGGGTCAAGCAAACATGGTAGAAAACACATGATGATATTGATGACTTGTGTGCCATGATTTATAAATGCAACTTGGTGGGCAATCCTAAAGAATGGTGGATTGATTCTGGAGCCACCCGCCATGTTTGTGCTGTGAGAGAAGCATTTTCTACATATGCTTATGTTGGACCCAACGAGACGCTTTCCATGGGAAATGCTGCAACGGCCAAGATTGAAGGATGTTGGAAGATATTTTTGAAAATGACTTCCGGCAAAGTGGTAACTTTGAACAACATCCTTTATGTTCCTGAGATTAGGAAGAATTTAGTCTCTGCTGGACTTCTTGTTAAGCACGATTTTAAGTGCGTTTTTGTATCCGACAAGGTTGTAATAAGTAAGAATGATATGTTTGTAGGAAAATGTTACCTTACCGAGGGCCTTTTCAAGCTAAATGTTATGATTATTGAAAATAATAATAAAATTTCAGCTTCGTCTTACTTACTTGAGTCAAATAATTTATGGCATGAACGTTTGGGTCATGTCAATTATGAAACCTTGCGGAAAATGATTAACTTGGAAGTATTGCCTAAGTTTGAATGCGAAAAATCAAAATGTCAAATATGTGTGGAATCTAAGTATGTTAAACATCCTTATAAGTCGGTTGAAAGGAATTCAAATCCTTTAGACTTAATTCACACAGATATTTGTGACATGAAGTGAATACCATCTCGCGATGGAAAGAAGTATTTCATAACTTTTATTGACGACAGTACTCGATATTGCTACGTTTATTTACTTAATAGTAAAGATAAAGCAATATATGCATTCAAGCAATACAAAAATGAAGTTGAAACTTAACTTAACAAGAAAATCAAAATTAGGGGTGGTGAATATGAATCTCCTTTTGAACAAATATATTTAGAATATGGAATTATTCATTAAACAACTACCCCTTACACGCCCCAATCCAATGGGATTGCAGAAAGAAAAAATCGTTTATTAAAGGAGATGATGAACGCATTATTGATAAATTCTGGATTGCCACAGAACTTGTAGGGGGAAGCCATTCTTACGGCTAGTCAAATACTAAATCGAGTACCCCATAGCAAAACACAATCCATTTCATATGAAAAATGGAAAGGAAGAGAGTCCAACTTGAATTATTTGAAAGTGTGGGGGTGTTTGGAAAAAAGTTCAAGTTCCTAAACCCAAAAGGGTAAAAATAGGGCCGAAAACCGTTGACTGTGTTTTCATAGGATATGCGACCAATAGTAAAGCATATCGATTTCTGGTTCATAAATCAAAAAATCCCGACATTCATAATAATACGGTTATAGAATCAGATAATGATAGGTTCTTTGAAAATATATATCTGTATAAAAAGAAATGTGAGTCGATTAGTGAAGGATCTAAACGACCTCG
The DNA here is from genome assembly GCA_026770625.1 of Nicotiana glauca. NCBI lineage: Eukaryota > Viridiplantae > Streptophyta > Magnoliopsida > Solanales > Solanaceae > Nicotiana > Nicotiana glauca. The sequence continues at coordinate 104,446 of MU777981.1, forward strand.
GGAAAAAATAAAAGAAAGTACATTTAATCAGGAGGATCCAAGATGTAGTAAACATCAAAGAACATCTACTTCGTTTGGACCAGATTTTGTGACTTTCTTATTGGAGAATGACCCTCAAACATTTAAAGAAGCTATGTCGTCTTCGGAATCATTGTTCTGGAAAGAGACAGTCAATAGTGAAATAGAATCCATATTGAACAACCATACATGGGAATTGGTTGATGTTCCTTCTGAAAATAAGGCTTTGGGTAGTAAATGGATTTTTAAAAGAAAAATGAAAGATGATGGCACTATTGATAAATTTAAGGCAATACTTGTTGTCAAAGGGTATAGACAACGAGAAGGTCTTGACTACTTTGATACATATTCTCCAGTGACGAGAATTACGTCCATACGAATGCTAATAGCTTTAGCTGCAGTATATGGTCTTGAAGTTCATCAAATGGACGTAAAGATAGCATTCTTAAATGGAGATTTGGAGGAAGAAATCTACATGGAACAACCTGAAGGGTTTGTGGTTCCGGGTAAAGAAAAGAAGGTATATAGACTTGTTAAGTCACTCTACGGACTAAAACAAGCACCCAAACAATGGCATGTGAAATTTGACCAAACAATGTTGTCAAATGGTTTTAAGATAAACGAATGTGATAAATGTGTGTACATTAAAAATATTCCAAATCACATAGTCATTGTTTTCCTATATGTGGATGATATGCTGATAATGAGTAATGGCATTGCAAATATAAATGCGACTAAGCGTATGCTAACTAGCAAATTTGATATGAAAGACTTGGGAGTTGCGGATTTAATTCAAGGGATTAAGATCCAAAAGACTCCTCAAGGTCTAGCATTGTCCTAATCTCATTATATTAAGACAGTACTTGAAAAATTCAAGCACTTGGGCTTTAAAGTTGCAAAGACTCCAATTCACGTGAATCTTGCATTAGCAAAGAACAAAGGCCAAAGCATATCATAATTGGATTATGCTCGTGTGTTGGGATGCTTAATGAACATCATGAATTGTACACGACCAGATATAGCTTGTGCTATAAGTAAACTGAGTCGATACATGAGAAATCCAGATCAAACTCATTGGATGGCAATGAAACGAGTTTTGGGATATTTAGAACATACCCAAAACTTTGATTTGCACTACAGCAAATATCCTACGGTGATTGAAGGATATTGTGATGCAAATTGGATCACCGTTTTAACTGATTCGAAGTCCACAAGTGGATATGTATTCACTAATGGTGGACAAGCGGTATCTTGGAAATCGTCCAAACAAACTTGCATTGCCCGCTCTATAATGGAGGCTGAGTTCATAGCCTTAGATAAAGCTGGTGAAGAAGCTGAATGGCTCCGGAATTTCTTGGAAGACATTCTATTTTGGCCCAAACCGTTGGCACCAATATGCATACATTTCAATAGCCACGCGGCAACTGGAAGGGCTGGGAGCGTTATGTATAACGGTAAATCTCGTCATATACAACGAAGACATAAAATCATTAGGCAATTACTCTTTAGAGGAATTATCACGATTGACTATGTAAAGTCAAGTGATAATGTGTCGGATCCACTTACAAAAGTCCTAACTAGAGAGGTAGTTGAGAAATCATCGAGGGGAATGGGACTATGGCCGAGAACAAGTCATTGTGGCGGTAACTCTACCTAGAAGACTGGAGATCCAAAGATCTAGGTTCAAGGAGATCAAACAAAGTCATTAATGACGGTTCAACATTGTCAACAAAAAGTTTGGTCCATTCTCGTGATGAGACAATGTTCAGTACCAAGGATAAAGCATTAAGTCTTTTTAATGATTCCTAAATTTGATACGTGGTATATCAAATAATGTATCTACAAGATGAAATGTTTAGGAATCACCTATGTAAGTGTAATATGTTAGCCGCTTCAAGGAGAATTCTGCAAGGCCAATTCTCTACGCACTTATGAAACTAGTCGGTGTGCATGGCTGAAACGAACACAACAATGAGAACCAAAGATTGTTAAGGGTTGATTGTGTGACTTATAGTTGTCTAGGTATACATTAAAGTTCAGCGGTTCAAAGATATCAAATCTACCGATTGACCGAGTATATCCGACATAAGTTCACTACGGAAAGTTCAAAGGGAAACTTACTTATCCAGATGCAATTAATCCTTGCTTGCGAATCACATAATTTTTTCATGCATACTTCCTTGATATAGCCATTTTCCATTCATGTGGGGGATTGTTGAGGATTTTTTAATATAGAAAGATATTAAAAAGAAGGTGAATCGGAAATGGAGGGAAAATGAAATTTTTGAGTAAAATTTAAGTTTCCCTCTCTTTTTAATGAGACATTGTCCCTCATTGGTAGAGGATAAGGATTTTGGTGGGTATATATACAAATGCACTTCATATAGCTCTTAAAGAGATAGCAAGAAGGCAAGTCTCGCGCCGTCGTTGTCGCCATCGCTCGGCTCAGCTTCGGCTACGGGTACGGCTTCGGCTTCGGCTTCAGCTTCGATTTTGGATTAAGATTCGAATTCGGATTCGGATTCAAATTCGAATTCGGATTCGAATTTGGATTTGGATTTGGTCAAATGATCGATATTAATGTAAGATTATCCGCATTTGTAAAGGATATGTTCCAATCTGTTACAACAGCCGCCTAGTGCTCCTCCCACCATAGCCAAGTGCTCCTCCCACCAAGCAAGTGCATGCTCCACCATGGAGGGTGACGTGTCTCTTAACTACTGCTATAAATATGAGCAGCAGCAGTTGGAAAAGACACACCGAAAACACTTGAAAGCTCTCCTCTCCTCTCCTCTTCAGTTAAGACTCAACGTCGGCTATACTGTGAATTCCTTCCTCTCATAATTTTCATTCGACTTCTGAGTTATCCTCCCTTATTCTGCATTATTTTTAACTACAAATAAAGCATCCGTAAGTGTGATTTGCTGCCGAACTTTGTGTTCGCTGAAACACTGGGGTTTGAAGTACCGCTGCACCAGTGTGTAATTCGTTCTATCCTGGGAGGAAATAATCCATAACCTTGGGTACTAGGAGGGGATTAAATTTCTTAAGGAAACACTGTGAATTTAGTGGGCTCGAATTAATTACTGTCTAATTTATATTTACGTTTATACGCTAACGTTTTATTTTTCAGAATTATTATTTACAAATACAAGATAATAACCGAGGAACTAACAGTTTCTGCAATAATAGTTGAAATATTTTGCGAGATTAACAGTCACATAGATTTTGATAAATATTACTCCCTCTATTTCATATTGTTTGAGTTAGTTTGACTCGGCAGTTTAAGAAGAAAAAAAAGACTTTATCCAAAAGATAAAAGTAGCTGAAATGAGGATGTTGAGGTGGATGTGTGGGCACACTAGAAAGGATAAGATTAGGAATGATAGCATTCGAGAGAAGGCGCACGTGGCCCCTATTGATGACAAGATGCGGGAAGCGAGGCTCAGATGGTTCGGTCATGTACAGAGGAGAAGCCTAGATGCTCCAGTAAGGAGGTGTGAGCGGTTGGTCGTGGAAGGCACGAGAAGAGGCAGAGGGCAGTCCAAGAAGTATTGGGGAGAGGTGATCAGGCAGGATATGGCGAGGCTTCAGATTTCCGAGGACATGGCACTTGATAGGAAGTTATGGAAGTCGCGTATTTCGGTTGTAGGCTAGGAGGTAGTGGACTAGTTCGGTGGGTTTTTGTCTAAGATAGCTAGGGGCAATGTCGAGTTTTACTATTTTCTATTTTCGATGTAGGATCGATTTACAAACCATCGTTTCTGCTTTGAATTATTATTATTATTATTTTTCTTTTCCTGCTTTCTATGTTCCTTTTACCGTATGATTTCCGCGGTGAATCTAATACTCTCTTCTTTTGTCTTTTTTGTCTTTTTTATTATATTGAGCCGAGGGTCTTTCGGAAACAGCCTCTCTGCCCCCTTGGGGTAGGGGTAAGGTCTGCGTACACACTACCCTCCCCAGACCCCACTTGTGGGATTTTACTGGGTTGTTGTTGTTGTTGAAAGCGGTGGTCTTAAAAGCTTAAGGGGTAAAAGGTTCATGGGGCCATGTCATTTGTGTAACTATAAAAACTTCCCATTAAGGGCAAATAAGATAAAATGAAGAGTTTAAAGTTAAATTATTTCCAAATTTTGAAATATATCGTTTATTTTGGAACAGACTCTAAAAAGAAAAATATATCGGGGGACTAATTAAACTACGTTTAACAAATCAAGCGCGCTCCATATAGTTATGGCAAATAGCATTTGCCTTTCCTTTTCGGAAAAGCATTTTACCTTTTCCTAAATCGTCATTCATCAGTTAATAAAACAAAAGTTTCTGATCCTCTACAGCCTTTTCAGCCTGTCTCAATCCTAAATCATACTCTGTTGAGTAATAGCTCTTGGTTCGATCGGATTATGTCGTCGTCAAGTGCGCCGCAGCCAGAACCGCAGCAGCCCGAGCAGCCGCAGCCAGAACAGCAGCAGCCCGAGCATGCACAGGCGCAGCTGCAGCTGGAGCAGCAAGGACAGCAGCCTGCTGGCACTGCAAATTCTTCACGACGCATGATACGAAGGGTTGGGAAATCTGTTCCTTTCATTAAATTCGGTCCACTGTTTGGACAAGATGATGAGCCTATAAAGAAAGCCAAGGAAGAAGCTTGGCAGTATGTGATCAGCTCCTCTAAATACAGGGAAGCAACTATCACAGAAATCTACATTTCTGCAATTAGACGAATTGAGAAAGAAGCAAGAGCATCCTATCACCCTGAGTCCGAAGTGATTGCTATGTCGGGAAAAGATTTTCGGGACATGATGCTAAAAGATAGTTGCTTATTCCTCCAACTTTCCTTCTCTCTCCTGCGGGGTGACAACAAATATGATGATTTTCCTCATCTAAGAAATAGCAGCTTCAAACTGGATGATTTTCCTCACTTGAGAAACATTAGCTTATCAAACAGACACAAATGGGTGGAGTCTATGTTTCATGTAGGAAACCAGATTCCTTTAGTAGTTCTAAGGGAACTACTAAACCAGAGGTACTTCCGAGAAGTACTAATTAAAAATGGCAAGTGGAAGGAGCCATCTTCAAATAATCTGGCTAAGATGACCTTGTTTAGGGTTCTAATTTCACCAGCGCTTGAGCGCCTCCGTTGTTGCATCCCCGTACAATTTCCTTCTCTCAGTAAACATGCACGAAGATTGAAGATTTGGACGAACCAGCTGAAAGAATGTTGTGATGTGCTACACGGGCTCCATTTACTCTTTCTTGGACCAGAAAATTATCCGGAAAAAGACAAATATGTTGATGATGATGATGATGGTGTAGATCCAGAAGAAGAAAATAAAGGATCAGAAGATGATAAAGATGGAATTAAAAGTAATACAGAAGCAGAAGGCAGAGGTGCTGATGTTGGGGCTGAGAATAATACAACTCAGAAAGAAAATGATGATGATGATGACACCAAGGTTAAGAATATTGCAGAGTTAAAACAAGCAGGGATTTACTTTACCACCACAAAAGGAGGGATCAGAGGGATCAATAGGCGTAAACGTCTTTTAATTTACCCTTATCTTTCTTTGCCTCCATTGTTTGTCGGATCTCATACTCAGTTCCTTCTAGAATGTCTCAAACAATACGAGCAAAAACTCGATCCTAGTGAACGTGAGGTGAGCTCGTATTTGCAATTTATGCGTGATCTTATTCTCACAGTTCGAGATGCTAAACTCCTTGAATCAGATGGGATCATTAAAGGGAACCGCAAATATATAGAAAAGTTACCAACCATTCTTAGAAAACTGGCTTCCGATGTCAAAACAAGTGATGAGAGTAGTCTGAGCCATGTCAAAATCGACGTCAACAGCTATAACCGCCCCCCGTGGGTTTCAGAATACTTCACCATTGTTTTCTCACTCTCATTTATCGGACTGATCGTCTCTGTTGCCCAGATGGTTTATGCAATACTAGCATACCACAAACCACCTCCTAATAATTAGTACTAGTTTTCCCCATTTTCATTGTTGTTTAATTTCTTTTGGGGATAGCTTAGCAGTTTTGTCTTTCATAAAAAGATTGTTCTTTATTTTTAAACTTTCGTTTAGATATGAGGGGGATGGAGGTTACGTTCGGTGTTATCCAGTCGAACTGCTTTTCAGTCCTCTTCTATTTGTACCCCTTTAATTTCCAGATATTCAGTTGTTCAAAATGAAACATCATCTTTGGTTATTATCAGGATATTCGATCGGGAATATATATTCATTTGGTAGCACCAGATGCGTATCGAATCCTCCAAATGTAATGTATTTTCAGTTTGAGACGCCAATTTAAAGAGTCCGTAACAGCAAAAACATTGTCAAGACATTAAGCAAGAATATGGTACTCTCCCGACGTCTCTTTTTTTATTTGTTTAACCACAAAAGCTGATTAACTTTGTTCAATTCCAAAAGAAAAATAAAGGGAGCTAGGAAGATGGTTGTGGATGAGATCCGATTATACATGCTTATATATGCATACATATGCTATTTTGAAAGTATTTTGTATATTAAAAATATACAAGAAAAAATTGGGTATCAACATATGGCTGGCCAGAGCAAAGTCAAAGATGACCGGAGACAACCATAGAACTGAAATCAACCAAGGTCTGGACCAAACTTTTCCAGGATCTAGCCTTAAAACCATGATAATCGAGCATGTAGAAGTCAAAGGAGATAGATACAGGCCTTCAATGACCTTGGAAGCCATGAATTTGGAAGGTTTTCAGGTGGTGGTTGAAGGCGGGGGCTAGGGTTGAAAAATTAGTTAAGTTTAGATCATAATGCTTTTTTTACTAACTAGTCGAAGAATCCTAAGTCCTAACCCAATATAAAAGGCACATCAGATAATTCACCTTTGCTCCTGTTAGAACCGAAAAAATCAGGTGTTATGCAGAATCTAGTAAAGCAAATCTTGAACGACGAAACGATAATGCAGATAACAAGAGAAAAATATATCAAAGGAGATACAAATATTTAACGTGGTTCAGTCAATTGATCTACTTCAAGGGGCGAAGATAAGTAATCCACTATATAAAAAAATAGTACAAAATATCGAGAGAACAACCTGACGAAGAGGCAAACACAAGTGACACATTAACTCTTGTCCTGCAAAGTTCTCGTCCCCTATATAAGACTCTCAAACCCCATATGACTACATTGTGTATGTTTCTAAATGAGAAGGAAATATATTCAATTTATAGATGTCCAAATCTTTTCCTATAAGAAAAAGGACTAGCCAAACATGGAAGAATTATAATTTTCTTTTACAAAAAGAAAATCTAATTATGGTAAATATATTGTGCTTTCCTTCAAGAAATAGAAAACTCAAATATGGTAAGAAAATCAGGACAACCCTTAACAATTCTCCCCCTTAGTATGAATTTTCTAACAAAATAAATCTGATCCACCTTCTTCACATAGCATTCAACAGGTCGCATCTCCAAATCTCCACCATAAAATTTGTCTCAACATGAGTAGTACCCCGATCAAATTTCTTAGATAAAATCATGATTACCATCAAATAGGTTGTGGCTAGAACTAAACCCGCCAAGATGATCATGTCTCGAACCTCGCTCTGATACCACTTGTTATGATCGCAAAAAAGTGGTATTAGAGCGTTGGTTATTTATCTAGGTTATTACGGAATGGAGGTGAATATGAGCAAGATATTATGTTTAAATGGGAGAAATTATAATGTTTGGAGAATCAAGATGAAAGATTTGTTGTTCGTGAACACCTAGTGGAGTTAAAAATGTAGAGGAGATTGATAAAATGCAAGAACATTTGAAACCCTAGGTGTGCTGGTAGGAATGGCAGGCGGGGCGGGGCGGGGCGGGGCGGGTTCTATC